>JAODAL010051394.1:0-26704 GCA_025379985.1 Phyllomedusa bahiana
ACTTTTTTTCCTTTTTGGGACGTATAAAAAAATCATTGACAAGACATCTCCTCCAGGCAGCCAAAACGATAATCCCGCGTAAGTGGAAGCAAACCGTTCCCCCTTCAGTGTTGGAGTGGATTGAGGAGGTAGCCGCCACATACCGTATGGAGGAATTGATAGCACATAGTCCTGAGGAAACGGGGAAGTTTTTGAGGACGTGGAACCCTTGGATATTGTATAAGGATTCCCCTGGGTTTAGGGTACTGGCGTGAGTGGCAGTTCGAGGGTGAAGCCGGGACCCTGGCGTTGGAAATGGGGGGGTTCTATGACCCCCTTGAGTTGCCATCTTTGTGTCACATTAGATGTCGCCCTTCCCGGGTTCCTGCCGAGCACAGCACTTTCCTTTCCCTTGTCCCTTTTCTGTACTGTTTTGTCTTATTATTATTTCCTTTTTATTTTGGTAGGATAGAGTAGGTCAAGTTATTTTAGATCATGCAGTGAGAGCCGATTTGGGGTAGATTCCCAGCTGGAATGTGACATGCTGTATGCTTCCTACTGCTCTACTGACCAAGGTTTTATTTATGTATATAACCCAGGTACCGCCTGGTTTTTGTTCTAATGTCTATTTCATATGCTTATGGTACTTGTATTATTTGTATCGTTTAAAGAAAATGTTAATAAAAATTTAAATTTGAAAAAAAAAAAAAAAAAAAATTGAAGCCAGACGAGGCAGAAAAACTGTTTTTATGGGGCAGCTGTAGAAATTCTAAACAGCGGTGCACACAGTCCCTGTAGACTATGGCTGGCATAATGCGGGCACAGGCAGCTATGATAGTGTTGTTTCAGGTCATTAAAGCCACAATCAAGCCAGGAATTAGAACTGAATTGTATGAAAGCAGACTATGACTAGGTGAACATCACAATTGGGAGATTTGATCTTTTTGTGTAAATTTATTTGGATCAAAATGAGCATCAGATCACATCATATTGTTAATAGGAAAATACATTCCCTAATACTTCTTAGGAAATGTTTTTCCTCTCCTTTGACATTTTAAAAATCTAAGAAAGTTAATTAAAAAAAACCATGATGAAAACCTTCTCCAGTAGTTATTGATCCTGCATTGAGCAGATGCATATCTGGGATGTGGTATACCTTCACTGTATGTACCACTGGGTAGGGCAATATAAAGTTAAACTACAATGGCAATAGATACTGAAATTTTCAGACATAGTAGTAATACACAACCAAAACAAAGGGATACCACTCTCTGTGTTCTTGATGGGAATCTGACTCCTCCACCCTATTGTGATTTGTCCTAGAAGGGAGAAACAGAACATGTATTAACCACTTACCGCCGAAGCCAGTTTTGGCCTTCCTGACAGAGCCACATTTTTTAAATGTGACAATTTGTCACTTTATGTGAGAATAACTTTTTGACACTCTTACCCATCCATGTGATTCAGAGATTGTTTTCTCATGACACAATGTGCTTTAAGTTAGTAAGAAATTTTGGTCCATACAATACTTGTTTACTGTATTTGTGAAAAATATCAAAATATCGTGAAAATTTTGAAAAATTTGTCATTTTCAAATTTCACATATTTCTGTGTGTAAGACAGTTATTCCACTCAAAATAGTTTATAACTAGCATCTATCATATGTCTACTGTAGGTTGACATCATTTTTTTATGTTTTTTTTTTTAATACAACTTTAGGGGGCTTAGAAATTTAGTAGTAATTGTTCACATTTTCAACAAAAATTAGCAAAATAGATTTTTTAGGGAGCAGTCCAGTTCTGAGGTGGCTTTGAGGGGCCTGTATGTTAGATATCCCCATATATGACACCATCTAAGAATCTAGACCCCTTAATTTTTAAAAATTTAGGAAGTTTATTAACTCATTAGGTATTTCACAGAAATTAAAGCAAAGTGGAAGTGAAATTTCAATTTTTTTGGCAGATTTTCAATTTTTATCCATTATTCACTGGACCAGATAAATGAAACTCAACATAAATTCCCCAGATTCTGCCATTTTCAGAAATATCCCATATGTGGCCCTAGTGCGCTTATTGGTTCAACCACAAGCCTCAGAATAGGAGGAGCACCTACTGGACTTTGGAGTCTCATTTTCAATACAATTTTACTTAGGCGCCATTACAGGTTTGCGGATACTCTAAGGTGCAAAAACTTAATAAACACCTCTAAAAAGACCCCATAGTGGAAACTACACCCCTTAAGGAATATATCCAGAGGTGCAGTAAGTATATCGACCCCACAGGTGTTTCACAAATTTTTCTAGCGTTAGGCTCTGAAAATGAAAAACAATCTGCAATTTTAGCTGAACATTTTAAATTTTTACAAGGGATTCTGGGAAAAAAGTGCCCCAAAATTTGTTATGCAATTTCCTCCAAGTTCAGCAATACCCTACATGCGGGTGTAAACTGCTGTTTGGGTGCATGGCAGGGCATACAAGGTATACATCTTATGTTGGACTTTGCTTTTTTGGAAATTTGCTACATACAAGGGAGGGAGCACTATTTGGCATTTAAAATGCAGATTTTGGTGGGTGCCATGTCACATTTGCAAAGCCCCCAAAGTAGCAGAACAGGTGAAACCTTTCATAAGTCACCCCATTTTTGATTCAACACCCCTCAAGGGTCTCATCTAGGGGTGTATTGTGCATTTTGGGTGCACAGGTGTGACAAAGGTTTTTTTTTAGCATTTAGCCATGAAAATGAAGGGAAAAAATGAAGTTCCGCCATTGTTTTCTGGGCTTCGTTTTCACAGCGTTTGCCGTACTATGTGACATAAATTTTATATAGTTTTTTAGGTTTTATTACTTTTAGACAATAGAAATATGTTTATAAAAAATTGCGTTTTCATATCATCATAGTCTGACAGCCATAACTTTTTTATTTTTCTGTATGCACAGCTGATTATGGCCTTGTTTTTTTGCGGGATGAGTTGATGTTTTTATTGATACCATTATGGGGGGCATATGACACTTTTATCCCTTTTTTTATTAAGGACTTTGTGGGGCATTTTGAACAAAACACAGCAATCCTAGTAGTGTTTTTATTTTTATTTTTTACAGTGGTCACCGTGCGTTATAAATGACATGCTAGCTTTACTCGGCCGGTCAATATGGTTACAGCGATACCCAATTTGTATATTTTTTTATGTTTTACACAAAAATACTTTTATTCAAAAAAGAAAAACACGTTTTTGCATCACCATAGTCTGAGAGCCATTAGTTTTTTATTTTCCTGTGTACGGAGCTGTGTAGCGGCTTGTTTTTGCGGAATGATTTCACGTTTTCATTGGTATCATTTTTTTAAATCCTTTTTTTGGGAGGAAGGGTGAAGAAAATACTGCAATCCTAGTAGTGTATTTTATTTTTAACAGCACTCACCGTGCAGCATCCGGTATTTTTATTTTTCCGTACACAGAGCTATGTAAAGAGGTTTTTTTGTGGGATGAACTGACATTTTATTTGTTATCACTTTGGTGTTTATATGCGGTTTTGATATTTTTTTTACAGCGTTCACAGTGCGGGTTAAATAATTTGACAGATTTTTAGGAAAGGTCGTTACGCACGCAGCAATACAAAATATGTTTTTTTTATTTAGTTTTGATCTTTTTTGGGATTGATGTTTGTAAAGGGAAAAGGGCTTTATTTTATTTTATTTTTCGTGCTTGTGTTTTTACTTTTTTTTTTTTTTTTTTACTTTTTCAATTTTGACAGCCCAGATGCTTTAGTAAAGCATCGGGGCTGTCAGGCAGGACACCAACTGTGGCGCTGGGTGCCGCTTGCTGCGCCGATTACAAGCAAGAGGAGCTTACTCCTCCTGTCTGTATTTATATTATGAACTGACAAGTTTTAACCCTTAGAGCTTGTGCCCTAGAGTTAACAGACCTCCAGCACTCATCTCACTGCAACAGGGTCAGCTAGGAGAACTGAAATGCCAATCACTGCTATATAACTACGCACAGCCTAACCAGGAAGTGTGAGTCTGAAGCTGCCTGTGTCTATGTAACACATTACAGTGGGACAACCCTTTTAATGTGAGAGGTAAACGTTGCTATTTAGGTGCGCAAGGGCAGACCAAATCGCTACATTGGAGCTCACCACCAAAATGAACCAAGACGATGACCCCTGCACTTCTGCTAACAAAGTTGCATCGGCAAAAAGGACTTTCATTTTCAGGGCAGTATCAGAATTGCACATCCACTGATTGGCAAAGGATTGCCTTTTCAGATAAATTACATTTTCTGCTCAATGAGAGCTATGATTTTACCATAACTGTGGGACGTCCTTCAGGTGTATTGCAGCGCAATTACACCATGTGAACATACCCTATCTGGGGAGTGTTTTCATGGCATTCTTTGGGCCCCCTTAACCACTTAAGGACCTTGCGATTTTTTTTTTGACACGTTCGTTTTTCCCTCCTCGCCTTCCCAGAGCCATAACTTTTTTATTTTTCCACCTACGTGGACTTATGAGGGCTTTTATATTGCGGGACAAGATGTACATTCTAATGGTATTATTCACTATACTATAGCATATACTGGGAAACCCCCAAAAAATTGCAAGTGGGACAAATTGTGAAAAAAAAGTACTATCGCCATGTTTGCGGGTTTTTGCTTTTATGGCGTTCAGTCTTTGGTAAATATAACATGTTATCTGTATTCTACAGGTTTATACGCATCCGCCTATACCAAACATGTAGGGTTTCCATTATGTTTTGGTACCGTAAAAAAATTCAAAACATTTTCTATTTTTGAAATTTGCGGCGCCATTTTGTGCGACCAATAACTTTTTTGTAATAACACCTATCGACGTGAGTGAGGGGCATTTTTTGCAGGCTGAAGCGTACTTTTTATTGCTAGCAGTTTGGAATGCATGCAACTTTTTTGATCACTTTTATTCTAATTTTTATGCGACGTGAAATGACCAAAAGAAGCAATTTTGGCGTTTTAGAATTTTTTTTTCTTCTATGGCGTTCAGCGCACGGGATAAATGATGTTATATTTTTATAGATCTGACTTTTTTGGACGCAGCGATACCAAATATGTGTAACTTTTTTATTGTTTTTATTTGTAAAATAGGGAACTTTTAATACTTTTTTTGTACTTTAAAACTATATTTATTTTTTTTACTTTAACATTGAGTCCCCCTAGGGTGCTTTATCACTAGGGGGCGCAATCGTTAATACAGCCTAATGCATTGCATAGACAATGCAAGAGGCTGTACCAAGATGGAGGTTCCCCACTTCCTGCCTGGGGCCGGAAGTGGGGCAAACGAGAACATGGTAGCGATGGAGGCCTTCACAAGTCTCCCCGCTGCCATGTCCAGGAATCCGATTGCCATGAAGAATGTGGGCGGATGGCACGGCCCCCCACGCTGTAAGGGCTTGTTCACACGACGTTTTTGTGATCCATTTTACGGATCCGTTTTACGGATCCGTAAAACGGATCTGACAATTGTCAGTGTGATTAACATTGCTTTCAATGGCAAAAGCGCATCGCTGTTCATACGAGTGATTGCCGATGCGCTTTTCGCGATGCGTTTTTCGGATCCGTTTTAAGAATTGACATGTCAATTCTTCTTGCGTTTTACGCAAGAGAAATCCCCATAGGAAATAATGGACTGCGCTTTTGGCATCCCGAAAGCGGATGCAAAAGCGCGGCATACATTTGGGTGCGTTTTAGATCCGTTTTCGATGCCAAAAACGCATCTGTAAAACGCACTGGATTTAAATTAAATATAAAATTTTAATATTATGTTTGGCTTCTATTTAGTTTATAAATGTATGTAAATATATATATATATATATATATATATATATATATATATAAATGTATATAATAGTGTATATATATATATATATATATATATATTATATATTATATTTTATATAAAATTTTATACAAAAGTTTAAATGTATATAATATTATAAATGTGTATAATAGTATATATATGTACATTTATATATATGTACATAATTATATATATATATATTATATGTATACTAAATCTATATTTAATTTATAAATATTTAGTTTAGAAATGATTTAGTTTATAAATGATTGTTATTAATTAATTTACATGGGGTGGGTTTGAAAACTATTGGTTGATTTAAAAAAAAAAAATAGGGGGAGGGCGGGTTCTAAAATCATAGGTGTATGTACAGCTGACTGACACTAGGTAAAAAAAGTTTTTTTTCTTGGTCATTGATAGGTTATATTATATTTAAATTGCAGTTTGATAGGTTGATTTAAATAAAGCATTGAAAAAACGGATCCGTAAAACGCATGCAAAACGCATCCAATTAGCATCCAAAAAAGGATCAGCTGTTGAGTTTTCTGGATCCGCTTTTTGGATGCAGTTTGCATCCAGTTTTCTCAGGTTAAAAACGGATCCGTAAAACGCATCCAAAACAGATCCAAAACGTCGTGTGAACAAGCCCTAACCGCCGGGTGTTAGCTGTGATCAGCTGCTAACACCTGGCGGCTGTGTGGCGGGATCATGGAGCGATCCCGCCGCAAAGCCCCTTTGCGACCCTGGGACACACTCATACGTCCAGGGTCGTTAGGGGTTAACCATGTGGAAAGAACTATCAACTGGTTTGGGTATAAATCCATCCTTGCAAATCACATACACCTGTACATGATGATTGTCTTCTCTGGGGTAGACATGTCACACAGCTAGAAATGTCTGACATTGGTTGAAGAACATGAGCAAGACTTCCAAGTACTACCCTGGCCCACTAATTCCCCAGACTTGAACTCAACTGAGCACCTGTGGGACCACCCTGATCATCATGTTCACTTTATGAATCCTCACCCACACCCCCTCCAGCAGCTGTAGAATGCAGACAGCATGGCTCTGGATACCTGTGACACCCAACCAGAACCTTATTGAGCCACTCTTAGCCTATCTAGTTGCTGTCTGTGCTGCACATGGCAGCTACTCTGGATATTAGCTGGTGGTTATAATAATTTGACTCAACTACGTATATTCTTTATTCTTATCCTGTTAACATTAACACCATAGCCTGATGGACTCGGATCATTCATAGTGTCAGATTTTTGGCATATTTCACAGCACTGATAGTGGGGCAGGCTACACTTCTATTGCCATCAAAATACCAGAAGTCTGGATGAAAACCTAAGGCACATTCTGCACCAACAATTTGCAAGAAAACACAGTATAAGATTAGTCATATTGGTTTCATAAAACCTTATTCACACATGACTGAAATAATCTATGGGGATTCTGGGGCATGCTTGGTCTGAACATACCCTAAAAATGATTATACGGTATGTATAGAGCTAGGATTAGTAGACAAAGTTATGTGGTGCAATCACAAGATTTCTGAGCTTTTCAAACATTGTTGGAATTAATATTTTTTTTATAATTAGATCACAAAATCTCTTATCTTTGTGTTTATATTTCACTTATTCTATAAACATGGAGCCAACATTTACTCCACCACAGTCACTATCAGGAGCAAACACAGAACATGAAAAGGGTGTGACTCCACACAAATAATGCAGTGATAACATGTGCAATGATGTCACAGAGTGATGTCTCAGCAACATAACACATAGTATAGGTATAACACATAAGGTCAAAATGTTCACTGTGGAATAGGAATAAAAACATAATGATGTTATAGTATACAGATAAATGATTGTGCTTTAGAGTGTAGTACAGGTGATTATGGTACTTTATACCAAAACTTAGAATTGGGCCTTCATAGTTATTGGGCCCCCTTCGCTGGTAATAGATCTGCTGCTCTAGTAGTAACACTTTCGTTGCTAGTGTTCATGACATTTTTCCACCCCCAACTTACGAAAGCCATAACTTTTTTCTTCTTTTGAAATAGCCAGAACAGAGATTTTTTTGGGATGTTATATTTTTTGTGGTACGATTTTGGTTTACATACAATTTAAGTGGTATTGCTCTATACAGAACTTGACTCCTGTTGAAAGTATGCATTACAAAGTAAAGATCCTCACTATCCAGCAGTCAATTTTTGTATCGCCTTATCTATATGCAATTATAATACCAGCAACCCCCCCCCTCACATATTGAAGCTTGTGTGAGTGGTTGTCTTATCAGTATTTTTGCATTTGTGCAATCTCCCCATGTCTTATACTGTGGCTTTTCTGCATACTTTGTGAACAGGTATCAATTTAATGTGCAGTCTAATTGTTCCCCTAGTGGAGGGGTGTGTGAGCTACTGCTCAGCAATCAGCTGCACTTGTTTATCTTTCCCAAGTAGCATAGGGGCCAGTGTTGCCTCTTTACTGGGTTAAATTTCAATCCAGTCTTTGAGCTGTGAGTATGGCCTTGTTTATGTGTTTTTTGAGTGGTTTCACATAGAATCACTAATATATTACAGTCCCAAAATGTGATATCTATAGTTTGCTGCCAAGGGATACAACCCACAGTTCAGTTCCAGCCTTCTGGTCAGGCTGGCTAACTCCCAGTATTAGGGGTTGCAGAAGGGTAAGCAGAGGATGGAAGGGCCCTGCAACCAGAAATAAGGGAGAGCTCAGCATAAGGAGCATAATGAGATACAAAGAATAAAGACTTTCTCTTCAGGAGCCGAAAATATTGGTTAAAGAGAATGGAATAGTGTACAATTTGTATGAGGGAAAAACTATTTCTATTAAACATGGCAACTACTTAAAGGGTTTACCATGAGTAAAAATCCCAGTGCTGGCTGCCCCACAGCTGCGGCAGCCCATCCCACTATTCATCTACGGGAGCCTTGCCGAGCACCAGTCGGCTTAATCGGAAGCTCCCATAGCATAAATGGGGACACCCCACAACGCTGCCCTCCTCATCCCATTCCCATAGCCAGCTCACTGAGAGCAGCCAGCACTGGGGATTTGACATCATGGTATAACCCCATTAAGCCATGCCCAATCTTGCTGCGCTGAGGAGCACATAAGGCGCATGTTGAGGGTGTTGTATTAGGGTATGTTCAAACCTCGTGTTGGATGCGTATTGTTTTTTTTCAAGAAGTTAATTAACGTATTGAAAACCACATCCAAAAACATCTGCAATACGTTTCTGATCTTTTTTTCAATAGATTTTCTTCCAAATTAACCAACAAATGCATAAACTGCATCCAAAAACATACCAGAAAGTGTGGTACGGTTTTAAAGGTCCCAAAAAACGTCCCCCAAATTAATTCTAAGAGAACTGATGTGAAAAACTGATCAAGAATTGATACGTCAATTCTTTGAACACATCAGTTTTACGTAATAGAAAAATGTATCGTGTGAACGACAATACATTTTTCCACATTGAAATCAATGAGATCTGCCTAGAAGACTGCTAAATAGGTCTGGGTACGTTTTTCAGTACATACAACGTACCCAAAGACGTATTTCAAAGCGACATGTGAACATACCCTTGTTTTGATTCTCTGTGTATAATGATCCCAAAGCCTTCTTTTAACTTTTTGGTCTGAATGCTATAATATACTTAAACTCTGCAGCAGTCATGTGCTACTGCCCTACATCGCTGTTCAGAAGTGAATGGCTCCCAAGTGACATAAGGCAGTGGCACCTGACCACTGCAGCAGCAACATCCAGGATGTCCAATTTTCAATGATATGATATTTATATATGCTGCACAATTCCTTTGTGGGTCTATAAAATTCCATTAAATGTATGCTCTTTTTTTATGTGTTTTACTGCTCTTGCACAATGCCCCTCTTCTACTCTGCACGGACCCTACTAAATGGCTAGCCGAGAGGTGTTGAGTGGCTCAAAACTATATATTACACATAAACACACTTCTATTCTAATCCATAAGGGTAGGCTCCCAATGGCTACATGCACAGTATGTCAGGGTACCGTGACAAAAAAGGTGTCCCGGCCGATACCACAACGCAGTGTCCCCATAGGGAATAAGAGTAATCGTGGCACAGGTCCATGTCCGCTTTATTATCCCCTCAGGGGCTGCCAGTATCCAGTGTCAAAGTATCCACTGAAGTACCGTTTTTACCCTACCGCAATTAATGTAGTGGGAACCCACACCAACTTATTTTTTCTGTTAACAGCTGTGAGGCCTTTTTTAGCAGCTTTTTTTTTTAGCACCATTTCAGGGTACGACATTTTTATGTTTTTTGTTAGCCAGGTTAAACAAAGCACTTTCAGCAAGGGGCATGACAGAGGGGAAGGGGTTGTTAATAGCACCCCATAAAAGCAGCTGCCATAGGTTGCCATGACTGGGGACCGTGCCTATTATACCAAAGGAATCTTAGTGGGAAGTCCCTTAGTGAGGGAGAGAATGCCTGCAACAGTAACAACCCAAATAAAGTTGTAATGATGTGGAAAAATCCTTAAGTAATCTTAGCTAGGATTAGAACCTTAGACCAGATATGTTCTTGGTCATTCTCTCTAACTATGGAACCACTGGCAGCACTTCTGCTTAAAGCCACTACTAAGCATAAGCCCCAAAAAAAAAAAAAAAAAAAAAAAAAAAAAAAAGTGTACACTGCTGACTTTCTGTATATTACCAGCTAAGCAACCCACAATTTATATACCTGGATATAACTTTTCAGAGAGGTTAGTCAGCATCTCAAAATATAACTACTTTGTAACAAATAAGGCTAAACAAAATGAGTTGCTCCCACTAATCATTGCCCAAGCAATCCTCATCACTTACACCTTGAGAGCATTTCCCAGTAGGTGCCCAGCTTTCACCATTGGGTAAACTAAAACTGCATCTGATATTTTACAGAGCAGAAGTCACTGGGGAAGCATGAAGTTCACTGAGAGTTTGCCGTTAAAAGGCCACACTACCACTTTACAACTTTAAGGGCCATTGTGGTTAACCCAGCTCCATTCTAGTCGAGACCATTAACATTATTAGATGTAGAAAGACTGCAGCAAATCTGCATGGGACCACTGCTGTTTATTCAGAACCTCTGCAAACCCAAATACCAAGTGTGGAACTAGTAGTATAATGTTGAACCGTGTTAGCCATAGGAAGTAGTAGAGAAGTGAAGAAATCAGGCGATACCTTTTAGAGGCTGAGTATATCTGATTGCGAGTTTGAGATACTAGCTCTTTTCGTCAGACATGTTACTAGTTACACAATGTGGAACAAGGATTTCTTAGCCATACATTTTAGTTCTAGCAAAAGAATATGCTTCGACATTCCCATGTGTATGGCAATTTAACCGGATTGCCTTTATGTAACCGTGTAAAACACTTTAGAAAATGATAATAAAGCTTTGAGGTGACTTCATTAACCCTGTCACAAAGTAGTAGCCCCCAACTGAAGAAAATAGAAATGTATTCAACCTTTACAGTCTTTTGATGATCCATTGCTAAAGTTCAAGAGTGTGAGATTCACTTAGCACATGACTTTGGCTGTTGATCACTGGCCTCAGTCACCAGTGTTGTACTACCGACACCGATGGAAACAGAACAAAAGTGGTGTCATCGATGAAAGCACACATTACTGTGGAGGCCATTGACTGGTTGCAGTGGTCACGAGCCAAAAGGCTGTACACGGAGCTTTCACACTGGATAGGAAAGATCATTTATTTTATACAGTTGAGAGCTATTTCAGTTGCGTTAGAACAAGGTGTGGACAAACCCAGATTTCAGCATAGAATACATGTAAAAAAATGTGTTGTGTGAACAGCCCGCATTACCATCCATGTTTCTGCACAAATATCTGGGCTAAATAAAACATTAACAATATTTTTCCATAAGCATCTTTATTTTATAAAGACATTTATTCTTCTGATTCAGACTCCTCATCTTGGCTGATCTGGAAGTATCTAAGTTCATAGGTCTCCTTGTCAGAAGCAACTACACGCAGCCAATCACGCAAGTTGTTTTTCTTCAGGTATTTCTTTGTAAGGTATTTCAAGTACCTAGAGAAGAAACGTTACATATAAAAACCCAGAAGGCTACTACAGTTATCACCCCCTGCTGTAAACAGTCCCCAAAGTCAATAGAACATTAAAGGGGTTTTACCATGAAGTAATATCCTCTGCACTAGCTGCTCACAGTGAGCCGGCCATGCATGTGGAGAGGGAATGGCAGCACTTATGGCCATCTTCTTCATTCACTTCAAAAGGAAGCCTGCGAGTGCACACTCAGCTAAACTAATAGAACGTCATGTCTTTAACCCAGGCATCCTCAAACTGCGGCCCTCCAGCTGTTGGGAAACTACAGCTCCCATCATGCATGTATATAATCTATAACAGTGGGCATGATGGGAGATAGTTTCCCAACAGCTGGAGGGCCGCAGTTTGAGGATGCCTGCTTTAACCCTTTCCTGAACAGTCATTACTAAAGACAGCAAGTCTAAGGTCTGAAAACCTACAAGCTAGCTCAAAAGGGAAGGGAATCAATTGGCGTTTTTTTTTTTGGTGTGACCATTATTTACCCCAAACAATAAACTGAATTGATTGAGCTTGACTGAGTAATAGTCTGTCCCAAAAAATTCCACAGAAAAAATCCCATCTGAAACATATGAAGCCATTTGCCTTACCTTTTAGAGAACTGCTTCTCTGAGGCCACGCTTATTTTGTTCTTTGAACGTTCAATATGAACAATGTTTCCAAGGTTTCCAGTTTTGCCATTGACCTTCACCTTCTCCCTCAGAAACTGCTCCTGTTTTGTAAAAACAAAGATGTAGACACTAGGGAAGGAAACCCTAGGTACAAACTAGGGAAGGGAACCCTAGTTACAGGATTGGTTAAGAAGACTGTTCAATTATTCTCTAAGTGCTCATAGCTGTGCTCTACCAGTGAAAGTCTAGTAACTAGGTGTATCCCTTAGGGTTCGTCCACATGGCATGATTTGACAGATTTTCATACGGTTCGCGGAATTGGAAAAAATCTGAAAACCGAAAAGAAACCATCCAGATATACCGCATTAGAAAAACTGCTCAGTCTACAATGAACGGATTTTCAGCCAGACCGCTAGTCAGCTGAAAAACTTTGTCAACATACACAATCTTCCGCTCGGTTTTCGGGCAGAAGATGTGCAAATCAATGGTTATAGGGGATGGCGAATCCACAAACCAGACCTAACTGTTCCCACGAACCGTGCAAGAGGCAATAAAATACCAGTCAGATTGTAGAAAACGAACATATGCCATGTGGACGCACCCTGACCCTTTCTCCATCAATAAAGCAAAGCCACTGGGCGTTCTCTCATACATTTTTTGTGAGCTGTATTATGTATGCCCATAGTGCAGTTGTGAGTGGCATGAAATTCACTGGCACAAGTTACTTTACGTGATTTAATCCCACACATCCCTTCCCTAGACACATACATCCTCTGAACTAAAAACCTTTAACCATTGAATACTTACAAAGTTCACTGAATCAAAGATGCCATCCTCCACAGGATGGGTGAGGTCCAGAGTGAACTTCCAGGTGGCCTTCTTGGCCCTTCTTTCCTTCTGCACCTTTTTAGTTTTCTGCTGCAAGAAATAAATGCATCACAAACTTAGAACCAGTCAGCACCTTCATGCCCCAAATACAGACCAGCTCAGGGCCACAGTCTGACCAAACATTTCAGCCATCAGCCTTGACAGCCATTAAGGTCTGGTGCTTTAAGAAGGCTGGGTTCACTCACTGAGGTCACATCATGACTTGATGTAAAGCAGAAACATTGGAAAGCTCATTGGCCTGTAAATCAGAGCAGATTTCAAATGACAACCCTTGCTAAGCTACGGTCACATCTAATTTATCCACATGGTAGAACCTTACTGTGTGCATTTTAGATAGACTTAAAGACCAATGTGGATTTTGCCGCTTTTTATTCTATGTTCAAATAGTGTATTGCAGTGTGTATTGTACACGCCACAGCAAGCTGGGTGTTTTAGAAGTATGCGCTGGCCAGCATGTACTTCTACAGCACAGGGGGAGCGGGTGACCCCATTGACTTCTGTCATCCGACATGTCACACCTTTTTCAGACAGGCGCAATTCAGAGCTCTCTCTGAGCTATGAATTAGCGCAACTGCGGGGTGAATTTCAGCGCAATTACGCATGGAAATACGCCCCGCAATTACAGCATGTGAACATACCCTTAAAGCAGATGACCTGAGGCTAAACCAATTCAACATCTCCATAGTGACATCTTGTTCCCCAATTGTGAACGAAATCTGTGTCAAATTACATATGTTATGGGACATGATGCAAATCTGGATCCAATTTGTCACATGCACTTCAATGGGTTGTCGGGTCCAAAGAAAACTTAAATAGTAAGCTACTGGTGTTACCTACAATGTCTACACTCCCCCTCCACTCTTTCGGGCACTGGGTTTCCTGTTGTACTTCTAAGCAGGCACTCGCTGCAGCGGCTCACACAAATGGTGATGTCAGGGGAGTGGGCTGTAATTTACTATTAGCAATTAGCACGCTGTAGTGACCTCATTCGAGGAGAGGTATTAATGTAAGAACAGGATAGACCCAGTGCTGACCAAAGCAGATATAGTCTACTTGAGCAGTGACATACTATATTAAGGACCAAGCAATTTGCTGCATTACTTCACATGACAAAAGCCATTACCGTTTTCTTTCAACAGCCATATGAGGGCTTTTTTTGACAATTTTTTTTTTTATGGTGTCATTTTTGAAAACATTAACTTTCAAGGACCCATGGAAACAAATTCCACCAATGTTTTTGCATTTAAAATGTACGCCATTCACCATGTGGTAAACATTCTGTGATCGCTTTTTTTCTATGGCTCAGGATTATGGAAATACCAGAATTATATAGCTTTTTTACATTTTTCACACCCAAAAATATTTTTAAATACAAAATTTAGTGCGTTTCTGTATTCCAAGATCTCTATATTTTCTGTTGACAGATGTGTGAGGGCTGCTCGTTTGCAGAATGAATTTGTTCTTACTGGTACCATTTGAGGGTATACAAGACTGATTGCTTTTGTCATATTAAGACAAAAAAAAAAAATCCTAAAACTGCAGTTTTGGTGTTTATGCTGCTCACCATATGACAATGTCAGAAATGTATAACTTGGGTCGTTGAGGCTGCAGCAAATGTGTATAGGTTTTATTTTTAGCTAAATGGGATTTTGTTACAGAAAAATGGAAATTTCGGGTTTTTTTTTTTTTCATTGTTTATTCTCACCGGAGGACTTAGATATGCAGGCATTTGATTGCTGATATACTGATCTAGTGCATCACGTTATACCTATGGACGTAACACTGCCAGGCACGCTACCTCTGGCAGGGTCTATAAAACATACACTGAAGTCAAAGCAGGGTCCTAGCTGTCAGCCCCGGAGCCCTGATTCATCTAAGGGGTGAAACAGGTCATCAGAGCAGACCCCAGGGCCCCTGCTTCATCTAAGGGGTTAAACATGTCATCAGAGCAGGGTCCTGACTGTCAGACCCCAGAGCCCCTGCTTCATCTAAGGGGTTAAACATGTCATCAGAGCAGGGTCCTGACTGTCAGACCCCAGAGCCCCTGCTTCATCTAAGGGGTTAAACATGTCATCAGAGCAGGGTCCTGACTGTCAGACCCCAGAGCCCCTGCTTCATCTAAGGGGTTAAACATGTCATCAGAGCAGGGTCCTGACTGTCAGACCCCAGAGCCCCTGCTTCATCTAAGGGGTTAAACATCATCAGAGGAGAATCCTGGCTGTCATCAGACCCCGGAGCCCCTGCTTTATCTAAGGGGTTAAACATGTCATAAGAGGAGAATCCTGGCTGTCATCAGACCCCGGAGCCCCTGCTTTATCTAAGGGGTTAAACATGTCATAAGAGGAGAATCCTGGCTGTCTTCAGACCCCGGAGCCCCTGCTTTATCTAAGGGGTTAAACATGTCATCAGAGGAGAATCCTGGCTGTCATCAGACCCGGAGCCCCTGCTTTATCTAAGGGGTTAAACATGTCATCAGAGGAGAATCTGGCTGTCATCAGACCCCGGAGCCCCTGCTTTATCTAAGGGGTTTTAAACATGTCATAGAGGAGAATCCTGGCTGTCATCAGACCCGGAGCCCTGCTTTCTCTACGGGGTTTAACATGTCATCAGATGAGAAGCCTGGCTTCATTCAGACCCCTGAGCCCCTGCTTTATCTAAGGGGTTAAACATGTCTCAGAGGAGAATCCTGGCTGTCATCAGACCCCGGAAGCCCCTGCTTTATCTAAGGGGTTAAACATGTCATCAGAGGAGAATCCTGGCTGTCATCAGACCCCGGAGCCCCTGCTTTAATCTAAGGGGTTAAACATGTCATCAGAGGAGAAATCCTGGCTGTCATCAGACCCGGAGCCCCTGCTTTATCTAAGGGGTTAAACATGTCATCAGAGGAGAATCCTGGCTGTCATCAGACCCCGGAGCCCCTGCTTTATCTAAGGGGTTAAACATGTCATCAGAGGAGAATCCTGGCTGTCATCAGACCCCGGAGCCCTGCTTTATCTAAGGGGTTAAACATGTCATCAGAGGAGAATCCTGGCTGTCATCAGACCCCGGAGCCCCTGCTTTATCTAAGGGGTTAAACATGTCATCAGAGGAGAATCCTGGCTGTCATCAGACCCCGGAGCCCCTGCTTTATCTAAGGGGTTAAACATGTCATCAGAGGAGAATCCTGGCTGTCATCAGACCCCGGAGCCCCTGCTTTATCTAAGGGGTTAAACAGGTCATCAAACCCCGGAGTCCCCGCTTCATCCAGCACAGGACACTGATGCCAGTTTGTTATTTAGCTCTGTAATTATTTGCGGTCCTTCAAGGGGTTATGTTTTCTTTGAAGCGGACGACCCCATTGACCCGTAACAGTCCACTTGTGGCCAACGGTTAGCAAAAGGCAGATTTTAATGTGAAGTCTTGTAAGGCTGTCTACACAGCACAGGTTTTTGGTCAGATTATTGACAGTATTTAGTACCGCTGAAACCCAAACTGTTAGCAGTGCCCCATGAACAGCAATAAAAAAAACCTCTGTGCTGTAGTCTACACAAAATGGATTTTTTTCTGATCAGTCTGAAATCCGCCAGATTCCAGCTGATCTTCAGACGTGCCAGATCTTCCACCAGATTCCTGAACATTCAATGTATGGTGCCGATTGTAGATTTGAAAACCAACCGTGGTTTTCAGAGCAAATCCGTGCCAAAAACAGCGGTGCAGTAAAATTGTGTGGGATTTTAGACACCAGTTTAACATTGCTGTGCAGACATAATCAGGCCAGCGAGCCCTAGGCAAACCCAGCCCAATAAAACACCTTAACTCTTGATTAGCAATCACACTGCAGCATCACTAGAGCCAGGAAAAACTAGTGACACTAAATACTAGCAGATTCCCAGATATTACAGAAAGAAGGAGCTTTCAGCAGTCTCTGAATACCAAAATCCTTGTACTCCTGCTACTAATGTTAAGATGTAGGTGGTCTGGCTTATGACCACACACTGGAGAGGATTGAAGCTGTGTGAACCGAGCCCACTATGTATTAGACTATGCTCTACACCTGGTGACTGAGCCAAACCCTTCATAGGACAAGTCAAAGAAAACCGGGATCCAGAAAACCCTCTCCCCTCTAGAATATCACACAGAATAAGCCCACTGCCTGCAGGTGACACAGAACTCCCCAGAGGGCTATGCACACAGGAAGTTTCTCGATGTAATTGCTCTCGCTGCGGTTAGCGGCAGCAAACAGCAGAGAAACAGAGCCCTGCTGCCACTCACCAGCGCCATCTTCTCAGAAGCGACCTGGGTAAAAAAGAGGGAGTGACCGCAGCTGCCGGGAACTTATATAGAAACAGTGACATCATCCCGCTGCCTGACGCTTTACGTGGGTGCGTCATATCCGTTATGCGCTGTGGCCGCATGGTGCTAAGTCAGATAGCGCGATGATTAGGCGGGGCGGGGCGTGTCTGCGGAGTGGAGCGGGAGGCGGAGGGTGCGGCTGGGACGTAATTGAGTGGACACGGAGATTAAGGGGCGTGTCTGCAGGGTTGAGCGGCAGAGAGGGCGGGGCTGGGGCGTTACTAAGCGGACTGGGGCGTGTCTGCAGGGCTGAGCGGCAGTGAAAGGGCGGGGTCAGGGCGTTACTGAGCGGACTGGGGCGTGTCTGCAGGGCTATGCGGCAGTGAAAGGGCGGGGTCAGGGCGTTACTGAGCGGACTGGGGCGTGTCTGCAGGGTTGAGCGGCAGAGAAAGGGCGGGGTCAGGGCGTTACTGAGCGGACTGGGGCGTGTCTGCAGGGTTGAGCGGCAGAGAAAGGGCGGGGTCAGGGCGTTACTGAGCGGACTGGGAGGTTGGGGCGTATCTTCAGGGCTGAGCGGAAGGCGGGTAAGCGGCGTGTCTGAATAGCTCTATGGACAGGGAGCTAGGGGCGTGTCTGCAAGGTAGCGGACGCCGTGTGGCAGGGTGGTCGCTGTGTTATATAAGCCTTGAGCTGACGGCGCTGCCCTACGCTGCTTGTACGGTGCTCACCATCCTACATCCGGTTAGGTGGAGAATTTTGCTGTCAAATTTCATACAAATCTTTCGGAAATAAACGTGCCCGCTCCCTCAGCTGTTTATGTGTAGATCTTCTGCTGGAGCTTGTAGGGCACTACTAGAAAGGATCTGGAGAGACTCCCGCTGCACGGCTGGGGCACCCTCTTCGCACGATCACAGGGTGCTGATAGGTTGCCATGGTATCACGGGTCCTGACGCAAACCCAAATGTTAAACATAAGGCCAAAGGCTCCGTCCACATGAAGAGTATTTCAAGTCGTGATCCATGTGAACTCCAACTTGAAATACTCTACTGAAATAAATCATCGCCATTGACCTCAATAGAAAATACAGGTTGTAGTTCATACAATGCATATTCTGTTGATTGGTTTTTATGAGTATAAAAACTTGTTCAAACGTGTTCATTCTTCCATCTTATTCCATGTGGAAAATACACTATTCATGTCAATGGAGGTGGCTTAAAACCTTGTGTAAGACGCATCAAAAACATTTGTATATTATTTTAGATGCAGATCTGTGTCCAAAACCCTATAGGAATAAATGGGACTTGTTTTCTGGCTGTAAATCCAGCGGAATCTGCTGAGAAAAATACAACCAAAATCCACATCAAATACTCACTGAAAGGCAATGTTCACACGGCTTATTCAAGCCGTAATTGTGGGACGGATTTCGCCCGCAGTTACGGCTTGAATAAGGGGCGGGGGAGCTGCTCGCCGGCTCCATAGACATTGCATTATTCACGGCGCGTACACGCCATAAATAATGTGCATGTCCCTTTCTCCCCCCGCGGCGGATTCGCCGAGCAGGGAGAGGAGCCGTAATCCATAGTTCTCTATGAGAGCAGTGGATTACCGTAGTTACTGGGACGGATTGGAGCCGTACTGCAGCGCAAATACGGCACGCAGTACGGCTCCAATCCATGCCCAAATAAGCCGTGTGAACGAGGCCAAACCGTAACGTCCAATGCGGTAAATTTTACTTGTCATCTGAACATCCCTGAATGTGAAGCTGCTCACCACCAATATGAACCAAGGGGTGACCAGATGTGTGTGTCTAAAACAACAGCTCAGTGAAACCTACTGCATGTGGGGCTGCAAAGCAGAAGGATGGTCACTGCACTTCAGCAGGAAAGGCTTCCATTTTCAGAGCGTTATTGGAATTGGACCTCTGCTGAGTTGCCTTCTCTGTTCAGTCATGTTTTCTATTGCAGAGACGAATTTTAGCCGTATTGCAATACGGCTGGAATCTGTCCCAGGCATTACGGTAATCCACAGTTCTCATAGACAACTATGGATTCCGTCTCTTCTCCCCGCTCGGCGAATACACCAAGGGAGGAGAAAGTGACATGCACATTATCCCAGCGGGATATGCGCCGTGGATAATGCATGTCTATGGGGCCGTCGAGCAGCGCCCCCGCCCCTTACTCAAGCTGTAATTGTGGGCGAAATCCATCCCGCAATTACGGCTTGAATAAGCCGTGTGAACCGGGCCTAATGATGTTGATGATGTCAGACAAAAAAACAGTGAACAAACACCCTGCAACCATTGCTGGAAAAACACAAGCTGCTAGTGACAGTGGTTTGGTTTGGGGGATGTTTGATTGGCAGTCTTTGGGCCCCCTTATGGATGTGGTAGGCACTCTCAACCAACTTGGGTGTTAACCCCTTAAGCCGAACGCCTGAAAAGTAGTTAATGACCAGAAATTTTTTTAGTTTTTGCCTCCTGGCGTTTCAACAGTTGTAACTTTTTTATTTTTTCAATGACGCAGTTGTATGAGGCCTCGTTTTATTCGGGACAAGTTGTACTTTATGGGGGAATAGTTAAAGTTCACTCATAAATAATTGCAGTATTTTTCTTTCTTTTTTTTTTTTTTAAATGTTTTTTGAATTTTTTTTTTTACACCATTCACATTTCACACTTAATAACTTGTTAGATTAATTCTACAGGTTATTACAGTCGTGTGCATACCAAATATGTGTAGGTTTTTGTGTGTGTGTGTAATTTATGCACAATAATTTTTTATTAAATATTTATTTTTATTTTATTATTTTTTTTTTACACTTTTTATGTTTTTTTTTGTTTACTTTTTTTTTTTAATCCAATTAAGGGAGAACTTTTTAAAATTTTTAAAAAATTTTTTTTCCAATTATTAATTTATTAGCATATTCATATATGCTAATACATTACAATCTGTGTCAGTTTGACACAGGCAGTGATCAGGACAGCACACAGCCTGCCCTGATCACTGGCTTCTTACACAGACAGCCTTGGGACTACTCTAGGTCCCCAGGGCTGACTGTGCAGCCTTTCTCCGGGCTCTGTCGGGTCACCGGGTGTTCCGATCACCCAACAGAGCAGGGAAACCCGTTGATTGTGCTGCGATAACGCACCGCTGCAATCAAGGGGTTAAAGCACCGGGTTGCGGAGTTTCCCCCGCTGCCCGGTGCTCGCAGGAGATACTCTGGGATCGATCCCAGCGCAGCTGCGGTGCCGGGCGGCACAAACTCTGAAGTCTGCAGCAACGTCAAAGACCGCTGCAAAAAACGACCCCACGGGTGAGTCTAAAGTGGGGGGCGGGCGGCCCCGTTAAGGGTTAATCTACCTTGCGATCACATACGCCTAAAATGCGATTGTCTTCCCCCAGGGAGGGTGGGATCTTCCAGTAAGACAATGCGACGTCACATGGTTGGAAGAGTATAACCAAGACTTCCGATAAAACCCAGCTAGCATCTGTGGCCCCTCCTTACATCATTTTCACTATAGGATCCCCCCCCCTGCACCCCCAGCAGCTGCGGGAGCAGTAGTATAGTTTCAGTAAAACAACCACCGGGGACCTTTAGATCATCCCCCCCGTCTAGCTGCTGTCTTTACTTCTGTTTCCTGGGTATTAGGGTGGGCCTAATAACATGACTAAACTGTGTAGTATCCTCTGCTTATGCTGAGTTATCAGTGTTTGAATTTAAAAGCCTAAACTTTCTGCTGGAGCGCTGCCATTTCCTCAAGACCATATTGTTGAAGGTGTAGACAAACCCGTCTTGTCCACAGAATTCCCGCTATTCAGGGCTGGAAAGGAGTTTATACATTCATGGGTAAAAGAAATGTTTTTTTGTAAATGTGTTCGGTTACAGGAATGTTCTGTAAGTAAATAGGTGGGCAGTTCATATCCAATCAGGGTGCATTCCCACGGCAAAGACAAAACACCAGTCGGATTTTCCGACCAGTATTTTGTCTTTCTTTGGCACGTAGGGGGACGGCTTATGTCTGCGGTTTGCAGATTCAGGCCCTACCCCCCTTCACACCCACATCTTCTGTTCTGCCCGAAAACCGGGAGGAAGAATGAACATGTTCTAAGTTTCTAGGAACGTCAGCAAAGTCAAAGACCGTCCGGCAGAAAATCCGTGCAGTGGAGACTGCTGGGCGGATTTTTTATTTAAATCAATGTAAAAGGGTTGAAGTTGGTTTACAGTCTGATGAGAACCCTTGCCAGGGGGACAAACCCATGGGAAAATTTAGGGGATGTCCATCCTTCAGCGGAAATCTGGAAAATACACTCTTACCTTGCTGGTATCTATGGTTTCCCTCCCAGATAAAATGTGTTCTTTATAGATTTGTTTTTTACTTTTCATGTTGTAGTCTTAAACATGTGATTTTACGCCAAAAGACCCAAAGGGTTTGACGGACAAAAATGGATACATTCTACTCATTAGTGAAAGGCGCGACAACTCAAGCTAAAATAAAACTTAAAAATATCCTACTGTACTTTTACAGATACCACATAAACCCCATATCTCACACGTGGAAAATTTTCCCAATAAATCTCCAAAAATTTGTAAACCGCTGGCCCTAGTATTTAAAGGAGTTTCTCACTACAAGCTTTCACCTACTTCAATGTCAGTTAGCAAAAGGATTTTTAAATTCAGGGGGGTGCTTTTGTCTGCCTCTTCTCCTCCACCTTGCCCCCCCCCCCCCTCACCACAGACGCTCCCTTCTATACAGCAGGGGGAGGGCGAGGGGTTTGCTGCAGATTTAAACCCCGTGGTGCCTGCCTAGGTCTGCTACTCACTGCTGAATCAGCTGCACTGTCAGCTCCCGGAGACAGGAGACATCAGGGAAGGGCTGAATAAGAGTGTGGAAGGTCTGTGAAGCTTGTATGCTAATAAAAGGCGGGGGTTTTAAGTTTTCCCTATACCCCCGTTAGATCAAATCTCCACACTCCAGCAACAACAAACAAACCCGTCAGAACAACACAGGGGGCTGTAATGGTTCTAATAGGATGTGTCACTAATACAGCAGAGCGGGGGGGGATGAACCGTTCAAAATGCCCCCCGATTGTTCTATTAGTATAGTCAAAGCTCCACAGTTTCATAGATTATAGTAACCCCACTTCACTGCGTCACCCTCGTACTGACCACAATACCTCACCTCGCTTCCTCAATCTGTGTAGAACAGGGGGGCAGCACACACAGGGAAATCCACACAGACACAAAGCCAGACCCTCCCCCCCCCCCCCTCCCCCCCTACGAAGCATTCTGTGCGGGAGGGGGTCTGTGCTCGACCCGTATTCAGAAACACATGAGTCCAACTGACAGCCAGTGAAAATCAACAGGTCGGCGCTATAGGGATTTCAGGGGCTGGAACCTACTAACAGGGATAACCAAAATCATAGGACATTGTAAAGAAAATATATTTCAAAGCCTTGTTTTTAAAGATCTTTTAAAATTTAAAACCCAATCATTTTTAGCAGACAACCCCCTTTTAAAGGGGGTTTCTCTTACAAAGAATACTTTAATATGTAGGAACACAAAAGAAGACGTTTTCCCAAATATAGTGCTTGTTCATCTTCTTTTGTTAAGGGGCACAATGATTTTTAAAAACACCTTTTGGCCCTCTGGTTCCCCAAGTGATGACCGTGTACTCTTTTTCCCTGCTTTTTGTTCATCAGATAGCAGGCATGACATTATCACCAGGGTGGCAGTGTGAAAGCTTGTTGTTATCTGATCTTTCAGACAAAAGACATAATTACTCTACTGTTTTACATTTCTAAAAAGCTTTTCCCCACCTCGAGAAGGGAATTTATTTAATCAAGACTGAAACAAGAAGTCTGAATACACAGAGCTTATATGCTAATTACAGAGAGCTTGACCAGGAAGTGGCAGAGCAAAGCAGCATTATTTCATTCATGCATCCTATGAAACTTTGAGATGAGACAACCCCTTTAATAGCTGTAGGGCCTAGGTTTTGTCCATTCTACATCTAAGAAATCGGAGTCGCATGATGATCATGGCTCATTTACTGACTTTCTGACATTACTAATCTTAAAATGGCTTGTGTCACAAGACAGACCATGTAATGTTCTGGGATCTATTGGAGTAGTGCCTCAGAGAAATGATTGTAGTTGTGTGGCTCTAGCCTGTGCCTGATTCACAACCATGTGTATTGACTCAGTGTTCTGTCCACATGAAGGTTAAGAACACAGTGTTAGCCTAAGTCTACACAGCACAGGATTTTGGTCGTTTTTTCAGTATTTTGAATCCGCTGAAAAACCGACCGTACCCTGTGCTGTGTAGACTTTAATAGAAAATCTGTGCTGTTGTCTACACAGAAGACAATTTAAAGAGGAAAAATCGGTCCTAAAATAATAACTTTTATTAAGTATAATTAAAATATCGTGATCTATCTCAAAGAGCTCACAAAACACTGTGGGAGGCAAACAACAACCACATGGGTGGGACCAGAGTGATATGCAAAACCTGGCCCTATAAACCTAACGTACCCCTACCTAACTGAAAGAGATACAGGATAATCGCCCCGATAAGGGCGTTCCTGTCCGCAGCCTAACCTGGTCTCACACACAGCCGACGCGGTCATGCCCTTACAGGGCGGGAGATGACTTACAGTTCTGAAACTCAATACCTGGTGGTCTTGCTGGTTTACATTGCAAACCTACAAGGCAGCATTATGCAGATGAAGCGTAAGGTAGTGTCCTCTTTTGTTATGTAAACATGGCATGTTATGTTGTCTCTGCATCAGTAATTACCATCAGGTATTTATCTACCCTCTAATTCTTGTGCCTTGCATTATTGCAGCCATTTATTTGTTACTATACCCAGATACTTGGTCCAATTATATCTTTCCAGACTGTCCCCTGATGATGTCATGGATGATTGAAACATGTTGGGACGGGACCATGAGGAATAACAGGGTGTTTTTGAATTAGGGTTAGGCTGCGGACAGGAACGCCCTTATCGGGGCGATTATCCTGTATCTCTTTCAGTTAGGTAGGGGTACGTTAGGTTTATAGGGCCAGGTTTTGCATATCACTCTGGTCCCACCCATGTGGTTGTTGTTTGCCTCCCACAGTGTTTTGTGAGCTCTTCGAGATAGATCACGATATTTTAATTATACTTAATAAAAGTTATTTTTTAGGACCGATTTTTCCTCTTTAAATTGTCTTCTATATATGCTGGTCAAGAGGTTTTGGTACTATTGGTAGGGATCTACTAGGTACATTTGTTCTTCTGTTGTCTACACAGCACAGAGTTTAAACTGAGGTTTTCCTAATACAAAAACTGACCGGCACAATATAGAACATGTTCTATATCCCGCGGGAACGACGTTGGCCTCCCGCAGAACTAACGTACTGGGCCGCAGTACATTAGGATTCCAAAATCTCACTGCCGGTTTTTGCATAAAAAACGCGGTGCGATGCGGTCCAGCAAAGTGAAAATGCTGTCCGACGGCTTTTTCACTTTGTTGTGTGGATCTAACTTTACTCTGTAGCATGGGTGCACAACATTTCCTGATGCAAGGGCCACATTGTCATATTGGACATCAAATCTTAGAAGGGTGTTCCTAGTCTGAGATTTTTATAGCATTTTAATTGTAAATACCCAAAATGACAGAGAGGTCTCGGCTAAACTTTAGGGACTGACAGAGATCAGGACGGGGTGGTTCCCTGCTCAGTTCTCCAGAAAGTGGACATGAGGCCCCTGTTTTAATTGTGGTTTTTTTGGGGGCTACAGAAGTGAATGTTTCACAACTATAACCAGCAGGGCTATCTTAACAGCATTATGGGCCTTTGGGCAGAGCTGTGCACTGGGCCCCCAACCCACACTACCACATTAACTTATAACCTTTAACACTGCCATATAGAGACCACATAGAGGTCAGACACCAGGTTAGGTCACCACCATGACAGCGAATACAGCACTGTCTAACAGAGAAGCAAAATAACCCTTGACATCAGGGACTCACAATCTGATGAGTCGTTCTCTGAGTCATTCTTTTTCTCTTTTCTTCTCCATCCGCTCCAGACTACAGTGAAAACTTCTCCCGGCCACAACTTGTCCCTGAGAATTAAACACACAAACATAATAATAATAACCTTTATTTATATAGCGCCAACATATTTCGCAGCACTTTACAATTTGGAGGGTGTAGGTACAGACAAAAAGACAGACATTACACAATGAAAAGCTACTTACAGTTGAGACACAAGGTGTGAGGGCCCTGCTCGCAAGAGCTTACAATCTATTAGGGTGTACGGGTGAGACGAAGGGTAAGAAGTGCTAGATTTACAATGGTCCAGCCACGTGACATAAATATGGGGTTGTTTTATGTAAAATTCGGATGGACCTGCCACCCAGACAGTACATCTATATACAGTTAAGTGCTGAAAATGAGTGCGCTAGGGAATGGGGGAGGGGGTGGTTAGCCATTAGGGATTCTGGTAGGCCAGACTGAGAAGATGTATTCTCAGGGCCCTCTTAAAGCTGTGAGAGTTCTGAGTGTGCCTGATTGCCCCCGGTAGCATGTTCCAGAGAACTGGTGCTGCACGTGTGAAGTCTTGGAGACGGGCATGGGAGGTTCGGGTGATTGATGAGTGTAACCTGATATCATCAGCAGAGCAGAGAGAGCGGGTAGGGTGGTAGACAGAGATGAGGGAGGAGATGTAGGGAAGAGCAGCACTGTGGAGAGCTTATTAGACCTCTCACTTTTTCAGCATTTCCCTACCAATTCTCACCTCTAGTATGGGCGTCCCAATTAAGTAAGTAGGGAGTAATGTTGCCCTATATTAAGTAGGTAGGTATATAGGCCACCAATAGGTAGATATATAGGCCCACTGTAGGTAGGTAAAGTAGCCCCTTGTAGATATGTAGGTGTATATGCTCCCTGTAGGTAGGTATACATGCCTAAGGTAGGTACATATAAATGCCCTGGTAGGTAGATACAACCCCCTGTAAACAGGT
>JAODAL010051395.1:0-26703 GCA_025379985.1 Phyllomedusa bahiana
TGCCCCATTTTTTTGGGTTTTAAAAGGGAATGCCAGAATACTGGTGAAGCCCGTACATACATGTCGTCCTAAATATTATGTAAAAGGATGTTACTTAAAATTGTTACACCTGAGCATAGAATATAATGCACAACCTGCACTAAAAACAATAAAAAATTTAATTGATAGATCTTTCAAGAAGTAATGAATCAAAATGATCAGTTTGTCCATTCACAGCACAGTTTATATTTCATTAGCTATGCATGAATCATAATGACTTTTCATTGTCAGTAGGACAGCGTTGAAGGATTGATTTAACAATCGCTGCTGTGATCTGTGGCCTGATCTGACCTGCATTGATGGGATGCAGATCTGTCATTTGACATTGATGACATTTCACCTAGAGCACCCAAGAACAGAAAACAATATCCAACATTTTTGGACAGATGCTAGTTTATGCCTTTAAAAGGTAGTGATGGTTTGCATAAAATCATCAAATGGTCAATGGCCTTAATGGCCAATCTAAATTGTATAGCATATGTATCTTTTGTATTTTAGGGGATGTTCATGGGCTTAACTATAGTACCTGCTTATAAGGTCTAAAGGTCTAACAGACTCCTTCACATACCAGAACATTGTTTGTGTTTTGTGAAGCGTAACATATTTGTGGGTTTATGTTATCTATTATGTGGATTTTGTGATATACGTTATAACACTATTTCCTATACCTAATTATAGCTTCAATTTCAGTTTTGTGTTACTAGGTGGTGGGGCTTCATTTTAGCTTGCTATAGGGCTCCATGAATTCTAGTTATATCTCTGGGGATGTTCACAATAAGATATCAGAAGTTTACAAATTAACATATCAATACTAGATGCTCATTAACATGTGAACATCAAAATAGGTGAATTACTTTATGAATACCTAATACAATGAGAATTCCATAGGGGGTTTTAAGATGGTGGCGAGGCAACTAGTCTCATAAACCATTAATGGCAGTACATAATCTTAAACTAATGTGAAAAGAGCAAATAAAATCTGATATAGATATCATCCATTTTCCAGATATATTTGTTGATTATATGACTTATGTTACTCAAGGATAGAACTTTGCCTTATCTTTTTTTTTTTTATAGTTATAGAATATCAATGTAAATTGTAGACTGTAACTTCCCAGTTTTTAACATATTCAGATATTTGTTTGAAGTTGAAGTTGTTCAGACTTTTCCGTCACCTGTTCTGTGCTATGTTCTTAGAAGGTTCAGCTATAGTTGCTACAAAGCTTGACTATTTACTGGTGTTCTGTTTTGCATTGACAAGCAATATGTTACAATAATTCAGCAAACTAAAACTGAAATGTAGTAAGTGGGTTTGTTATGAATATTAGATCCCATTTTACAAACATCTGAGTTAATGATGAAGCTATTACTCAGTGCATTCTCAACATCTGAGATTTTAAAAACAGTCATCAGAATTCCCACCAGTCAATAGAATGAAAACACCCTCATCTTCTTAATTAACATATGAAATAAACAAAATCTGTGACCCTGGTGTCTACCAGCAATTAAGAGCTATTGCTTAGTTAGGCCTGCTAATACCTCATTTAAATATGCAATTAAGGAATAATTGCATCCAATCAATAAAACTTTTAAGCATTTTGCTGTGGCTTCAATTATTTTTGCAAGTCTATTCATGATAGCCATGTTACAAAATGGTTCTGAAATTAAGTTTTTCTCTTGTTGGGGCAACATACTATACAATACAATTTTATTTATGTGAATAAATGAATACTCATTTTTTGTGAGAAAAATACTATGTGTGTTGTTTATAAGCTTTTATACATAGATTAAAAATAAATCTATGTTAGGATTTGAGTGAGGAGTCCATTCAAATTTAATTTAATGGGTTCCCTAGTTTGTTTGCAGAATTTCCGATTTGTAGTGAGCCACAGAAAATTATTTCTACACTAATAATTAAAAATTACCATATTCTCATAACTTACAATTTATAAATTCATTTGCCACACTTTAGATATAATACCATGTTCATGCACCTAACCTAAGAGGCAGTTTGGGAACTTAAAGTGGCCATAGATATAAATACAAGAGTGGCTTCATGTTGTTGGTGGGGCCAACACAAATAGGAAAAATGTTAGCTATAGCTAAATGTGCAGAAGGTGAGACTGATGTATATAAAATAAAAAGGCAGCAGAGCCTCTTCTATAGGTGGGGCTAGTACAAGTAAATGAAGTATTGCCCTCATTGAGCTACCATGACAAAGAAACAGAAAAATTTTAAAAGTTTCTCACACATTGTAGCTCCTGAAATGTATTATAATACACATCTTGTCTCCTGAAATTAATTATATTACACATAAGACCCCAAAAATTAAAAATATAGCATACTCTACACACTGAAATTAAATAAATTATAAGCTGCACCCACTGCAATTATGTAAATTACACATTGTACCCCCACAAATTAATTATATTACACATTGCGCCCCCCCAAAAATATTTTTTAACACACCTTGTACTCCTTTAAGGACCAGCCCATTATTTTTTTTTATTTTTTTTTAAATCCTCGACTTCAAGGTCAGTTAGACCTTGCACTGATCTTTGGTTGGATTTTTAAGTGGATTTAGTATTTAGAATCCACAAAAATGTGACTGTGCCCATAGACCACAATAGAAAATCCAAGCTGTAGTCTACACAACACAGATTTTCTATTGTCGGATTTCTAAACCGCTGGACTCCACCAGAAAATAGAACATGTTCTATATTTCGACACAGGGTAGAGGCATCAGTGTAGCAGCTGGATAGAAAAATGATCATGGCTGGTGCATTCAAGATAGATAGGTAAAGGAAAAGTTTGTGAGAAGAAGACTGATAAATAATACATTACAGTAATCAAGACCCAAAAAATGTAAAGTAACAATAATAGTTTTGGCTGTTCCCACTGTAGAAAAGACTGGTGGATTCAGGAGGTGCAGGTGGCATGAGAATACAATTTATTGAATGTAGGGTGTGACAGAAAGATTTGAGTTGGATATAGCCCCCAAATACCTGACTACTTAGGAGTTATGGTAATACCACATGCTGAAATTGAAATATCAGGTGAAGGTAGTTTCGTAGATGGTAGAAAGATATATTTATTCTTTGAAAGATACTGTTTCAGATACAGAAAAGATACATTGAAGGAAATAATTATTTGATCACTTGCTGATTGTGTAAGTTTGCCCACTGACAAAGACATGAACAGTCAATAATTTTAAGGGTAGGGGAATTTTAACACAGAGATAGAATATCCAAAATAAAATCCAGAAAATCACATTCTATAAATTATATAAATTTATTTGCATTTTGCAGTGAGAAATAAGTATTTGATCCCTCTGGCAAACAAGACTTAATACCTGGTGGCAAAACCCTTGTTGGCAAGCACAGCAGTCAGACGTTTTTTTTAGTTGATGATGAAGTTTGTGCACATGTCAAGAGGAATTTTGGTCCTTTCCTCTTGGCAGATCATCTCTAAATCAATAAGATTTTGAGGCTGTCGCTTGGCAACTTGGAGCTTCAACTATCTCCATAAGTTTTCTATGGAATTAAGGTCTGGAGACTGGCTATGCCACTCCATGACCTTCATGTGCTTCTTTTAGGGCCACTCCTTTGTTGCCCTAGCTGTATGTTTTGGGTCATTGTCTTTCTGGAAGACCCAGCCATGACCCATTTTTAATGTCCTGGCAGAGGGAAGGAGCTTGTCACTCCGAATTTTACAGTACATGGCTCCATCCATTCTCCCATTGATGCGGTGAAGTAGTCCTGTGCCCTTAGCTGAGAAACACCCTCAAAACATAATGTTTCCACCTCCAGCTTGATAGTGGGGATGGTTATTTGGGTCATAGTCAGCATTTCTCTTCCTCCAATCACACCGAATTGAATTAATGCCAAAGAGCTCAATTTTTTTCTCATCTGACCACAACACCATCTCCCAATCGCTCACAAAATCATCCAGGTGTTCATTGGCAAGCTTCAGACGGGTCTGCACATGTGCCTTCTTGAGCAGGGGAACCTTGCGGGCACTGATTTTAAACCATTACGATGTAATGTGTTACCAATGGCTTTCTTGGTGACTGTGGTCCCAGCTGCCTTGAGATCATTAATTAGTTCCCCCCGTGTAGTTTTAGGCTGATCTCTCACCTTCCTCATGATCAAGGATACCCCACGAGGTGAGATTTTGCATGGTGCCCCAGATCGATGTCGATTAACAGTCATTTTGTATTTCTTCCATTTTCTTACTATTGTACCAACAGTTGTCTCCTTCTCACCCTTACTTATGGTTTTGTAGCCCACTCCAAAACATGGTCTTGCCCATGTTGTAGAGGTTAGAGATTGACTGATTATTTCAGTCTGTGGGCAGGAGTCTTTTTATAAAGGTGACTATTTAAGACAGTTTTAATGCAGGTAATGAGTTGATTAGGAACATCTAACTGGTCTGTAGGAGCCAGAACTGTTAATGGTTGGTAGGGGATCAAATACTTATTTCTCTCAGCAAAATGCAAATACATATATATATATAATTTTTACAATGTGATTTTCTGGATTTTATTTTTGATATTCTATTTCTCAATGTTGAAATTAACCTACCCTTAAAATTATACACTGTTCATGTCTTTGTCAGTTGGGAAACTTCCAAAATCAGCAAGGGATCAAATAATTATTTCCTTCACTGTATGAGGTTAGAAGCAGCCAACAGACAATCACTGTGTCATAAATAGCAAAGATATCCTTGCTATTTCCTTTTCTACGGTGGTTGCAGAGCAACTGCTTCACATCTACAGTAATCTATCAGGGCAGATTAGTAGACTATGCTGCGTATCCTGAGCTGATTTACAATGGAAATTACTAATTGTTAGCCTTTATATAAAATCTCTTGGTTTTGGCAGTATGGTGCAGATTATAGTGTAACATCTGTGTAATTGTTAGGTCTTTACCTATTTTTCCAGGATGTTGATTATTGTATACAGATTCAATTTCAGTTTTTTTCTAGTTAGTTCTAGTGAATGTGTTTAATCCCTGGAGATTCTGAAAGTTTCTTGTCAGATTATTGCTACTGTTCAGTCTTCCTGGTTCATTCTTGACTAGTTCATATTTTCCTGTACTTGTGGAAATTCCATATTTTGTGGCAATCCTAGGTTATGTTAGTCTTTGTTTCTTGGTGAGTTCAGCCTTGATTATGTCTTGGTCCTAGAGTCCTCCTGTTTGTCTTGCAGTTCAGGGTTATTTTAGGAATATTTTTAGGGACAGAGAATCAGTGGTATTTAGGGCCACATGTATGAAAACTGTCTAGGTCTAAAATTCACTTTGTTGCCCATAGCAACCAATCACAGCGCCCTTTTCATTTCATATGAGGCTCTGGAAAAATGAAAAGGCACTCTGATTGGTTGCTACGGGCAACAAGGTGAATTTTAGACCTAGACAGTTTTCATACATGTGGCCTTTAGTGTCAGAATCAGCATTAAAAATAGTTCTAGGGAAAGTTTTAAAGTAAATTAGTTAGGGCCAGTTCTTGCTTGTTGCTGATCACCATCCATTTATATCTGTTCATGGTTGCCATCCTTATCCGTTATTGTGCCACCATCTGTCTTACCATCATTCATGTTCTAAAGGGGGGCCATACATATGGATACACATAAATAAAATGGGAATGGTTGGTGATTTCAACTTCCTATTTGTGGCACACTAGTATATGGGAGGGGGAAAACTTTTCAAGATGGGTGTTGACCATGGTGGGCATTTTGAAGTCGGCTATTTTGGATCCAATTTTTTCCAATGTTTACAGCCATTGACATGTTTCAGAGTAAGTTAACACGTGGGGAGCGGATAGAAATTGTGTTACTGTCTTTTGAACGCAGTACCCGGGTCATTGCAGCAGATTTCAATGCAAGACACCCTACGAGACCACCCATCTCCCATGCTACAGTTAGCAAACTGCTTGCCAAATTTCGTGAAACAGGTTCAGTGTTGGATTTTCCAAAATGTGGACACAAGAAAACTGTCACAAATGAAGAAACATCAGTGGCTGTCCTAGCTTCATTCAGCAAGAGCCAACAGCAGAGCACTTGCCACATGTCACTGGAGAGATGCATCAGTCGTACATGCCTTCAACGGATATTGGCTACTAACAAAAGGCACCCTTACAAAATCCAGCTGCTGCAGCATCTCAACGAGGATGCCCCAGATCGGTACACTGAATTTTCAGAATAGGCCAAACAAAAATTGGAACAGGACCCTCAGTTTACACAGAACATTATGTTCAGTGATGAGGCAAACTTTTTTGTGAATGGTGAAGTTAACAAACAAAACCACCAACAGGGCTGAGGTGTCTGTTGGTGCAGTGCGTTGGCGCGGGCAGTACGGTAAGATGGGGCGCAAGCCCGTTATGGAGATGGTGAATTTGTCTGAAGTTTGTTGGCTCATGAGAGCATGGTGGCAGCTTTAGCAGGACATGTTATGAGTGTGCGTGCAGGAGAGCGGAAGGGGGAGTGGGTTTTATGTGGATTCTCTGATGGCTAATTGGTGAGCACCTGAAATGGGTGTTTACCTAACACGATATAAAAGGAAGTGAGCTCAGACCACATGTGATCGGACCTCTAAGCTTTGATGAAGCCAGGTTAGCTGGCGGAACATGTCGGTGAGGTCAGATATGACGTTTTAAATTGTGATTTCTCACCTCTGTCTACAAGTGTCACCTGCTGCAGGGGTGTCACAAGGGGGCCTTATTTGTTCTGTGTCCATGAGATTGGGGACGACTGCCCAGGTGGTAGGCTTGGGATCCCTTACTGGAGTTAGTAATTTGCTATAGATATAAGGCTCTCCTGTTAATAGGTGGTGCTCCACCAGACTTGATAATAGAAAGGGAGTTATTCCCTCTTTCAGAAGCAAAAAGGGTTAAATGATGAGGTGAGAGATCAGGTTTTTAAATAGTGTGTATGGAGGTTAAGAGTTATATATAATAAAAGTTACGTTTTAGTGTTTAACAGATAGAGAACTGATAGCGTTGAAGTTTTCCTACGGCAAAATAGTAAATATAGTGATCAAAAGTCACTCTCTGTTCTCTTGCGAGATTCCCAATTTTTTGGAGATTATGTGACAGGTACACATCTATCACATCATTGTAACTCTGATTGCTGTGGGGAATGTGGCATCACCCAGCTTTCCTGTACATCAGATAGCCTATCTAGCATCCAAGATAGGTGGGTGACGTCATATCCCCACAGCAATCAGTTTTTGATACTGGGAAAGCTGTGTGCCTGCTGTAGGGGATGTGTCATCCTCTCCGCACACAGTGACATCAGGGCAGTGTCTCATGATGCTTTACACTGGCATCACTACTATATAAAGAGCAGTAGGCAGACTTTTCTCTGACTGCTGCTGGATAATCTCAGAGGTCCTAATGCACATTCAGCCAATCAAACAATGCAAGACTTCTGACCATTTCCTCCTATCAGAAGAGGTAAAGACAGTGCACAATAATGAAGGCAGCTAGACTCTAGCAGTGATGAGTCACTATGTACACATAGTTATCAATGTATGTGTATAACACCCTTCCCCTGCAGCTCTGTACTGAATGATTACATTCCTGTCAGCACCTCTGTTTACATAGTGACTGATTAGTCACTAGAAGCAGCCAGCTCTTCTCTGCTCAGGTCACACTTGCTACAGAGGGGTGTTTTCTGAGCTGAGTCTGGCTCCAAAGCATACCCACTGAGTAATGATAGAATGTCCATAGACTCAGAAGCAAAGCCATGTGATCGATGGACGTCACATGGTATGCAGGAAGTAGGAAGGAGGGGCGTAAAGGGCCTCTATTATTAAAATTCCTGTGTCTTTTACATAGTGACGGACTTTAATAGAATCAACACTCTTACTCCCGTAAAAACCCCTTTAATGACTTTTGAGTTATTTTGAGGGCACACCAAATTTACACTGTTATACAAGATGCCCACTGACTCCATTGTATCAAAGTGTCATATTTACAGTGTCATCCCATGAAAAGATATAACATATATATATGTTACAAAAAAGTGAGGGGTGCACTCACTTTTGTGAAATACTGCATATACATATGTATGTATATATACACATTCTGACCTTATATGGTTTATATATAGGAATGGCCACCACCATTTTCAGTGGGGCTAGCTGCATGCATTTATTAATTATACTGAAGAAGCACAGTACCAAAAGGGAGGTAGTAGGGAGAATAGTAGGGAGGAAATGTTTCTCAAAGCCAGACATGGAGAGGGCGTCAGGGGATGGGGAAAGCACTTAAAGGGGTTGTATCGGTACAAAGATCATGTCTCAGATTATGGGGACAGTAAAAATAAGCACTTTTGTAATAAAGTTGCATTACCTCAGTCACTTGGTTTAGCAGATATGAGCTTTTCTGTAAATCTATATTCTATTTCTGCTGCTGCTAGTCGGGACACGCCCCCTTTTCTGTGATTGGCTAGTTGGGACACCCCCCGTTGAAACCCGCCCCTAGACACGCCCCCTGCATTGTGATTGGCTGGCTCACATTTCATTCAACCTGTTGGGATACGCCCCAGCCAGGAAACACCCCGGACATGCCCCCTGCGCTGTGATTGGCTGCCTGCAAACTCTGTGTTTACTCCCCTCTGAGCTGTTGAAACCGAAAGTAAAACCAAGGGCTGCTATCTCTATACTCATCTCCCAGATCTAGGGTGAATGATCTGGCTAATTGCTGTTTAAGTCACAGATCCCCTCATATAACACAGTGCAACATCCTCTGTTCCCTCCATATACCACAGTCTTCTGCCTGTTAACAGAGGGAGAGGAGGGGGGAGGGCAGTGTGCATTCCTCCAAATACCACAGTCATACAGTCTGTTGCCTGGTAACAGAAGGGGAGGAGGGGAGGGCAGTGTGCTTCCTAACATGTGTTTCATCAGTTCAGGCTGTGTGTATAACTGGTTATAGCTCAGCAAGGAGCTTGTGGAGCCTGGAGATGAAACTCTGCAGACACATGAGAAGCATGCAAGAGGCTGCATCCTCTCCAGACATCCTTCTGCTTCGGCTGCCTCACACACAATGATGATGTCACAGGTCTTCAATGAGGGGAGACACGCCTCCTGGCAGGAGAGACATGCCTGCTGAGAGGAGAGACTCGCCCCTGGATTTCAAACTCAATATCATAGAATTAGCTCAAGAGCACAAACAGTTCAAACGATAACACCCCTTTAAATTCTGCAGAAGTTAGGCCCATTCCATGAATCTGCTGCGCTGCTACTGTTGTTGGTCACAGTACTAAAAAGCAACTCTGGCATAAAACTTCCCCCAGACCACATACATTTTTTACCTCCAAATTTTGCATTGGTTACACACCTCCCCACTTTCTACAATAAACAACACCATCAACATAAGCAAGAGAATAAAAGTGTCACAAGGACACCCATAATTGCAGGGTCAGGGACTGGCCCTGCACTCATGGTTACAATCAGGGACATATGTACGCTGCCCTTAAACAAGCGTACATATATGAATTTATATATTTTTTAAATCCCTGCTTTTCCTTACCACCCAACTTTGTATTAAAATCTGTGCTTTTTCAGGGAGGAGAGGAGGGAATTGTGACAGAACAGTGCCACCTGGTGAAAGCAGATAAATTATTGGAAGATACCTCCTTCAGAGAGTGTGCCGCTGCTAAACTCGCTTCATCGAGGTGAGCACTTAGAGCACGGCTGTATGCACAGCAGCTCAGGCCCAGGAAGTTACCTGCTGTCCTGCCCATGCTATGTCCCCTCCTTTGCACAGCACTGTTCCTCATTCATTTAGACAATGCAGGCACGATCACCACAGTCTCTAAAGGGTTAAACAGCAGGAATCAGAGCCGGCTCTGATTCCTGCTGTTAGCTGTGGGTGTCAGCACATACAGTTAAAAGGATGCCGCAGGTCCGAGGTGGAACACCCCCTTCCCTCTCTTCCTACACCACTTCTTGGTCTGTGCTGCTAAGTTTGGCATACAGGCAAAGCTGCTTTATCGAGACAGTTTTGAAAGTTTCATTGTAATGTTTAGTAGCCACATCAGAACATTAGAGGTTGGGGATAATAAAGACTGTAACGTAGCTATGTAGTTGTAGAATGTGAAGAATTAACGCCACTGACCCCAAGAATCGTCTCCACTGGTGGGCCTTTAGATTCAAGGTCACTGGTGGGCCCCAATAATCAGTTTTATTGGTGGGCCCTAGGCACCCCAGTCCAAGACTGTGTAAGTGAGGGTGTTAATTAAATGACATGGAAAGTGCAGTGTGGTGAAAAGAAGTTTGTCGGATTTTCTTGTGTCTATTCTCCAGTTTGAAGGAAATTAAAGCTGCAGGAAAAGAGGTGTTAGACTGTTGAAGCCATGTTTCTGCTACATCCAGTAGACTGAAATGGTTTAAAAGGAATAACTTTAATAACTTACAGTGTAGGACAGGCCATCGATATTGGATTGGTGTGAGCCATGTTTAAAGATGCCATGGCACTTGTGTGGGTCTTACAGCCTCCTAATTGTTTGCAGGTGCATGTACTTGTAATCGCTGCACTTTCAGTAGTAGTGATACAAGGCACTGTGTTGTCCTGCACTGAATAGGATTGTTCTACAGAACCTTGTATCACCGCTACTAAAAGTACTGCAGTTACAAGTCATCAGCTGATCATGGGGTTTCCAGAAGTTGAATACCTAGCTAGAAACCACATGAGGAACTCATAGCTGGTGCAAGCTGTGGCAGGGGTTACAAAAGTCCCACAGCACTACTGAAGGGTGGGTGAAACCTCATCCTCAGAGCACTTGTGAAGTATTGTGTGGTCCCCAACCCTGCTCAGAACCACTAAGTGTGTTTGGCATGCATTATGTTTATTGTGCCATTATTTGTGTCTTCAGTCATGAAGAGGTTGCCATCTTGTGAAGAAAATAAAGACCACTGTGAACTGTTATGTTCTGTGATCACTTGTTAAGGAAAGCCCAGTAAGCACCCCTTTACAGATTAATTGTATTCATGATATCACCTACAGATATTGCACACAGTAAAAATGTAGCAGGATTTAATATTGTTTTACCTTAACTTACATTGTAAGTAAGGCTGAAAAAAGACACAAGTCTGCCAAGGCCAAGCTATTTTTTTTTCTGTGCTGATATTGACGTAGTAACTCTGCAGATCAATAAACCCGTGACCACTTGTTTCAGATTGTATCTATAATCTGTAAATCTGAATATAATACAAATTACAGAGTAAAATTTCTTGCAAAAACTAACATGCCATGAGAGGAATTCAAGGTGATAATGTGTCAAGGACTAGCCGATATGAAATGGCGTTGTTAGCTTTAAGAAAATAAAGACATGTTGCTATTCCTATCATTATTCAAAAAGCAAATCACTGCTGCTGAATGTCTGATGAATCTGCTGCCTGCAAGACAGTGTGTAATGATCCTTTGGTCTGTGCTTAAGGGGTTTTAGTTGAATCCCTTTTGGGAAATTTGAGTATTTCCCTTTAACGGAAAAAAATATTTGTTTATTATTTTTATGATTGGATTTTCTCAAAATATAATAGAATATACAGCTAATAAAGTTAATAATTGTTTAAATATAATGCTTACTCAGAGAACAAAAAACAAATATTCCCCCCCTGGAGAAACTGCACAAAATGGAGTTACACTTCGGAGAAATAATGGTAAAGTTCCCCAGAGGGGAAAAAGAAAAACGCATTGCTAGCGATGATAGCTTGAATCTAGAATTGTACCCATTAAAAAGAGCTCTTCCTCTGAGCAATATGTTAAGTAATTAACTATCTTGCTTAATTTTTTATATTCACTATCAAGTATAAAAAGAATAATTTTTTTTCCTTTTTCAGATAATTCTCGCTCCCCACCCCTGCAATCAATTCCATGCCTATGGAAATTCATAGGTAACAAGTATTAAATAATCTCAGTTTTCATCATCTAGTCACCTAGACACATAAATACTAATATTTGGCCATATGTGTATCCTCTAACCCTATACCTCCCTCCGACTTTAGGAAAGCACGATGTTTAAAAAAAAAGTTTATTAGAGGACCATAGAGCTCACATCCTTATAGGTGCTGTATTGTCAGGCAGGCACCCAGCACTAAATGAAAATGTAACCCTAAAATAAAAATTTTCATTTATTTGGGGGTAATTGAAGTGGTGTTCAAAAAAAAAGTGTCCCAAACCCCGTAGGTGCACATTGACAATTTTGTCAGTGGATGCTTGAGGAGGGCATGTTTTGTAGTTGCTAAGCATCTTTAACCTTAGGCTAAGTCTACACAACAATGATTTACTGTCGGATTTTTTAAGCAGATTCGGTATTAAGAATCCGTAAAAATCCGATAGTAAATAATCCCCAAAGACATCAATAGAAAATCCAAGCAGTAGTCTAAACTGTTTGGATTTTCTAAGGTTTGAATTTGAAATCTGAAAATTGGGTCCAAAAACTTAGAACATGTTCTATAATCTGCCATATTTCACTTGAAAACAGAGGATTTTGGCACTGTTCAATTGAATGGGATGGCTGAAATCCGAAAACCACAGCAAAAAAAGGACAAAAACCGATACAAAAAAAGAAAACCCCAAAAGAAAAAATGGTCGGATTTTGAAATTTGAAACCAATGGGATTTTGTCCTCTGGATTTGGATGTGTTGTAGTCTAACAGGCTTTGGTAATTTATTTCGGTAAGGAGGTATGGAGTGGGCTCACTCGCAGAGCTCTTTCCATATACAGTGGGTGCTGGCTGTTAGCTACAGTTGTCACTCATCGTTAACAACCAAGGATTGAGGCCAGCTCGGATCCATACTGTTTAACCTTACAGCGATTATGTCCGTGGCGTGTAAATAAGTTAGGAAAGATGCTGCGACAAGATCTAGTAGTGCAAGCAGTTTTCATGGCATCTGGAAGCTTAAAGGGATTTTGCCACAATCTAATGTTGACGGGGTCCCCCAAAAATGGGTATTAACACGCGCAGCGCAGCCTGCCTTTGTCCCCTTATTTTCCCTTTGCTTTTTTTTACTACGCCAGGGTGATCTGGCTGCTCCTGGCCGTTGTTTGAAATTTTTTCTGATGGCAGGAAAAGGGAACGGCTTTGAAGGGAGGGGGCTTGTTTGGGATCTGCACAGTTTTGTTTCCTCGTCAGAGCCTATTTTTTGTTAGCGAACCCGCGGGTTGTAATGTAATTTTCCCGGAGTAAAAATGAGACGCCGTGCTACCCCTTTCCCATAATAAGAGGAGGTACTTTTTTTTTTTAAACACGGGAACAAAACGCCCCTTTTTTATCAAGCCAAAGGGGAGTATCAGCCTGTTAGGTGAGGAAATGACTTCCTGGCAAAACCCCTTTAATGAAGGCTTTCATAACCACTATGTTAGAGCTTCTGCATTATCTATATAATGCAGAAGGGTGTGCAAGTGATTGAGCCCCTTAGTGGTCAAGTACCCTGGGGATTTCAAGTAGAAATGTAAACATAAAAATGTTTAAAAAATAAAATTAAAGATATTAAAAGTTCAAAACATCCCCTTCTGTCCTTTTACAAATAAAAAAAAATAAAAAGAAACCTAAATTTGGGTTTTTGTGTCTTAAAAATACGATATTTAAATTATTATATTGTTTTGTCATTTCACGTCCACCAAAAAAGTGGAATAAAAAGTGATCAAAAAGTTGTATGTATTCTAAAATGGTACCAATAAAAACTACACTTCAATCTGCAAAAAATGAGTCCTAATGTGTGGAAAATTTAAAAAGTCATGGCTCTTGGAAGGCAGGGAGGAAACAATAAAGAGCTGTAAAATTATGACCAGGCGGCGTTAAGAGGTTATTCAATTTTTTTTCAGAGCCATTGCTGCCTGAAAAAAAACCCAAACACTAGTCATCACAGTATTTTAAAATAATTTTCTACTTTTTATTTGGGGCTTTGGGGGTTTGAAGGAAGTCAAATGTGGTGGCTGGCTTGATGGGTAATAAGTGTTGTGGTGTTGCAAAAATCCTCATGTTATGGGTAAAAGGCGAGATTTGTCAGAGTTGCAAAAAAGGGGTTTTATGATTTTGGACAACGTAAAAGAATTTTCGAATGGCAGTTTTTGAAACGTTTTTGTGTGTGTAGAAAAAGGGATCAAATAGGCAATGTGGAAACTGAGGAGCACAACTTGCTTTTGTATGAAGGGGTTTTTTCGATATGGTGTGTGTGAGGTGGACTGACAATAAGGGGGCAATCACTGCCAAAATAACAAGGGGGGGGCCCGATGTTCCTAAAACATTAGTTCAGTGAACCCTACATCGTATGGGTCTCAAAGCAGATAGATGGTCACTGCACCTTTGTTAATAAAATTACACTGAAACAAAAAGTATTCAATTTTCACAGCAGTATCAATATTAGACTTTCACTGACTTCGATGAATCACATTTTCTGTTTCATAAAATACATGGATGTTGGCATGTCAGGATAAAAACACCAGAGGACAGACACCCTGCAAACATTGCTGGAAAAACTCAAGCTGGTGGTGGCAGCATTATGGTCTGGGGAATGTCTTTGGCAATGACTTGGCTATGAATCCATCCTTGCAGATTACAAATATTTATCAGTGGATTGCCTTTTTGCGCGATGGCATCCCCAAAGACTTGAACCCCAAATTTAGAACAGTGGGCCCCTTAGTGGGTTCACTCTTGGGTCCTCCCCTGACTTCCAGCACCGTAGGAAAAGTACTCACCCGCATGGCTCCGATACCTTGACAACCTCCAGGGCTTTACTGAGTCACTTCTAGCCCATCTAGTTGCTGTCCGGCAGTTACTCTGGGTAGCTTTGGGTAAAATAACACATTTTTTCCAAATGGGTAGCCCGTATGAATACCCCGCACCAAACAAGTAAATTTCCCGTTTCCTAATGTTAAGCCCTTCATTCAATTTTTTATGATAAGCTCCTGGTGCAAATAACATCCTTTTTTAAAGTTCTCTTTAAAGCCATTGCTACCATTTAGTTTTAAAAAAAAAAAAAGGGAAAAAAAAAACAAAAAAAAAACAAAAAAAAGAAAAAACAAAAAAAAAGGAAAAAAAAAAAAACCAAAAAAAAGGGGGAAAGGGGGGAAAAAAAAAAAAAAAAACAAAAAAAAAAAAAAAAAAAAAAAAAGAACCCAAAAAAAAAAAAGATTTTTAAAAAAAAAGAAAGGAAAAAACAAAAAAAAGAAAAAAAAAAAAAAAAAAAAAAAAAAAAAAAAGGGAAAAAAAATTTTTTTTTAAGTACCCGCACCAAAGCAGAGTAATTACCTGTTAAAATGTCAAGCATTCATAATAAAATGACTGATAAGCTCCTGGTGCAAATAACATCCTTTTTTAAAGTTCTCTTTAAAGCATCATTGCCTACACTATTCAGTTTAAAAGCACCCCTCAAAAATGCATATCATGTGGCATATGTTGTTTTTATTTTAACATGAGAGACTATTGATGAGACATGCCAGTGTATGCATGTATAGTAGATTATATCACAGCCTTCTGTCTCAGGCATACAACAGGAAATCCAAATTGCCTCCCATTACACTGAATGCTAATCTGCGACATGTTTTCCATGGTATGGATTTTTCCAACATGTTTCTGAGCAGAATTAATTTTTCCATATACATAACCCAATGGGTAGACAGGACGTGGATTGGCCCCACTGACTGGAGTTAATCTGAGTCCATGACCGTAGCAAAATCAGCTGCATACAAGGTGCAAATCAATGGCTGGAGTCAAAGGGTCTTGCATTGGATTTCATTTGTGTACATAGAGCCTGACAGCAAATTACTGCAGATTTGCCAAAGTTTTCAAGCAGGGCTGTTTTTTAAGATGAAACAAAACATGATGTGTTTCAATTATAAAAACCAAACAGGCAAAAATGCATTGCAAAACTGTATGCCTTTTAAACCCCTTCCCGCCGCATGGTCAATTTTTTGGCTCTTCATTTTTTTTCCACCTTCCAAACCCCATTCTGTTTTTATTTTTCCATTTACATAAACATTTGAGGGCTTGTTTTTTTACAATATATACTTTTTAATGGGTGTTGGGAAATGTAAATGGTGTGAAATGTGAAAAAATTTACTTGTCCATGTTTACGGGGTTTTATTTTTAGTTTGTGCTATCTGTATTCTACAGATTTGTATGATTCCAGTGATACCAAATATGTAGGGTTTTCGCTATGTTTTAGTACATTTAAAAAATAAAAACGCTTTCTATTTTTTAACTGTTTTTAAAATCCATTTTCTACAATCAATATCTTTTTGTTTTTCTATCTATGTACCTGAGTGAGGGCTCATTTTTCGGGGGCTGAAGTGTAGTTTTTATTGGTACAATTTTGGGATACATGCAACTTTTTCATCATTTTTTATTCTATTATTATTTTTTTAGGTGTGTGATATGAACAAAAATATATATATATTTTTTTCTTTTACACTTTACAGTATAAGGAGTAAATGCGTTCTATTTTAATAGATCAGTCTTATACAGATTATGTGTAGCACTTTTATTATTTTATTCTTTTATTTGTAAAATGGCAAAAGGTAGTGTTTTGAACTATATGTTTTATTTTTTTTATACTTTTAAAACTTTTATATTTTTTTTATTTTTACGTGCATTCCCCCTGAGGCCCCTGACCACTAGGGTGTGTGATCGCATGTATACCATTTTGTATTATATAGATAATGCAGAAGGACCAAGATGGTAGTTCTATTTCTTAGAAGTAATAGAAGGACCTACATGGCAGCTATGGAAGTCTTCATTAGACTTCCAAATGCCATGGTAACCGATCAGCACCCCATAATCTTATAGCGGAGTTATGGGTGATCTGGGGGAGGAACGGTGTGCAGCAAGTTGATGTCAAGTGTCGGTAAGAGGTTAATGCAGTAAACACTACCACTAGGGGCCTAAGCACACTTTACTGTTGGAAAAAGTTAACCCCACATTGTTACTGATGTTGTGTACAACACTTTCGTAAAAAGGATTTGGTTTATTCTTGTAACTTAGTTTTTGCACTTTTTAGGGCAATTTCTCCACTGCAATGTTCTCGGAGCAGTACTTCATCCAATGCAATAGCAGTCCAATATCGAGGATGGTGCTTAGTGTCGAGCAGAAAAAAAGTGTACTAATTACCATTCTTAATTGAACATAAAAAAAATTACAATAACCTCTTTATAATCTAACCACATTGAGAATTTTGCGGAGGTGGCAACACAAGATATACAAAAGATCAAAGCAATTTTCTAATTTGAGCAGATAGGTGTAAATTTAATCTTAATTTAAAATGAATGACAATCTTGTCATAAAATTATCTGACAAAGGGAGGCAATATCATCATGATAGAAAGATCTCAGTCACTGGCTATGCCTAAATGTCTTCATGATGATAAACATACATATAAAAGGAACTAACTAGTCCAACCAAACACTTTTTTAATGAATTTCGTTACAGTTTGCTAGTAGCTAAAAGCAAAAACCTAATACACTGACAAGCAAAAGGGTAACTATGATTTGACCTTGTGACTTTCAGGCTCCGTCTCTTACCCTCCCCTCCCGCTTTCAATGTGAGACTACCATCATTTTATAAACAATCATCTTGACTGTCTCATACATTGTTGCTGTTTTGCTTTGGGTGGTAGAACAATCTTTTTCTTATTGTATACTACAAATTGCAACCAGTTCTCAAATTCCCTAAAAACTCAGTGTGTTATTAGGTTTATTCCCACTGGTTCAAATCGAGGAGCAGCCATGAAGAAGATTTCCCAAGAAAAGAGAAACAGCATCTTCCAGGTCTGTAGCACTCTCTCAGCCAGGAAAATTGCCAAACTGCATCATGTGAGGCCATGATAGTTGGATGAATACTGAATGAGATCTGTCCATCCATCCCAAAGCCAAAAGGCAGACGTCCTGGCAAAATATCGGAGTCAACAAGTCAGCTCCTCACAAGGTCTATTAGTGAGGGTGGCTCGTTTTCTTCTTAATAGTAAGATCATAGAAGTCCATGCAACCACCATGTGACACGCATTATACAAGTCTTAAATGGTGGCCCAGAAAAAGATGAAGAAACCAAGGTTTAATATCGTTTAATATAAGTAGAGATGGGCGAATTTCTCAAAAATTCGATTCGGTCACTTCGCCGAATTTTCCGACAAAAATAAATTCGGTCCGAATTACTTCGGCACGAATCGCGTTAAAAAGCGGGCTATTTCCAGGCTGAAACAGAGCCTGCAGGGTGCTGTAGAATGTTGTCCCATGCTTAAATATGCGAGGAAGCTTGGTTTGGTCTTCATTACAATGTTGTGTTTTAGTATGACAGCAGATGACTCCCGGGCCGCTCTTAGAATCGCTTCACTTTTAAAATTCCCTGGGCACTTAAGAGGGCAAAACTGACCAAAAAACTCAAGGGGAATGTAGCCTGACAAAGTCATGCCAGGGGAAAGCTGGAAAAAAAACAAGCTGAGAGCTCAGGTGGCAACATTAGTGACAGAGTGTGGAGGTGACGGCGGCAGCCACAGCAGCATGAGGTCAGGCAGTGGCACAATGACATTCTGGAGGTGGCAAAACGAGGAAGCCACAGAGTGGCACAATGACTGAGAGCGGAGGTCACGGCGGCAGCAGTATGAGGTCAGGCAGTGGCACAAGGACATGCTGGAGGCGGCAAAACAGTATTAGGCCACAGAGTGGACAATGATACGGGTGTTGGAGGTCGCGACAGCAGCAGCATGAGATCAGGCAGTGGCACAATGACATTCTGGAGGCGGCAAAACAGTATTAGGCCACTGAGTGGCACAATGATACAGTGTGGAGTCACGACAGCGCGCATGAGATCAGGCAGTGGCACAATGACATTCTGGAGGCGGCAAAACGTATAGGCCACAGAGTGGCACAATGATACAGTGTGGAGGCCCGGGCAGCAGCGATGAGATAAAGGCAGTGGCACAATGACTTCTGGAGGCGGCAAAACAGTATTAGGCCACAGAGTGGCACAATCACACAGTGTGGAGGTCACGGCGGCAGCAGTATGAGTTCAGGCAGTGGCACAATGACATTCTGGAGGCGGCAAAACAGTATTAGGCCACAGAGTGGCACAATCACCCCAGTGGGGAGGTCACGGCAGGCAGCAGTATGAGATCAGGCCAGTGGCACAATGACTTTGGAGGGGCCCTAAACAGTATTAGGCCACAGATGGCACAATCACACAGTGTGGAGGTCAAACAGCAGCGCATGAGTCGGGCAGTGGACAATGACATTCTGGGGTGGCAAAACAGGAGGAAGCCACAGATGGCACAATGATGAGAGCGGAGGTCACGGCGGCGCAGCTGAGGTCAGGCAGTGGCACAATGACAAAATGTGAGAGGAATGGAAAGCCACGCGCAGCATGAGGTCAGACAGTGGCCAATGCACGTGTGGATGTCCCCGGCAACAGCAACAGCGCAGCAGCATGGAGGTCATAGAGTGGACAATGACAGAGTGTTGAGGTGGGTGGCAATTCCAGTCCTGGTAAAGATGGTGGTAGGCAGATGGAGAAACTGGCAGCAGATGGTGTGGCAACAGGCGGGTGGCGGCATCAGAATAGTGGCTGAGGGCAGGTAGTTTGAACCCAGATGACGCCTAAGGCATTGGTGTGTGGAAATCCGGGCCCGGGATCCACGCCTGATTCATCTTGAAAAAGGTTTCGTCGTTCCACATTTCCCGTGGACAAGGGGGTTCTCCTTGGGGGTAACGATGGCCCCGCCGCCCCTGAAAACCCGCTCTGTTTGCCACATACTGGCGGGCAGGACAGCTTCTCCACTGCAAACTCGGCAAGTTGCGGCCACACATCCATTTTGGGGCTGCCCGTAGTCCAGCGGATCTTCTAACAGAGGTGGCAGAGTTGCTGTCCAAGTAGGCCACAACCCTGTTGGTTCAGGGACTGCTAGGTCTGCTGCTGCTGCTGCTGCTGGCGACTGCCCTCCTCACTAGGCGGGTGAAGGAAGTGCTCATCAGTGACTCCGACTTAGATTACTACTGATGGAGCTGGTACTGCTCCTACCCCCCCCACCTTCCCCCAGCAGCCACGGCAGTAGTACGTGAGCGCTGAGGAACCCCCCGGTCAGACCTGTCAGAGGAGGGCGATGCGCACATAGGCAGGGGCCCAACTGATTCGGAGGTTTTCCCCTATAGTATTTGAGTTTGTTTTCCCCTCTCAATGCTGGGAAAAGGCTCCCTTTTTGGACCGGTAGCGAGGGTCCAATAGGGTGGAGAGCCAGAAGTAAATCCTCTGCCGGATGCGGGAATATTCGGCTGTCACTAGCAGGCAAATAAGCTGCTGCGGGCCATCTGCACAAGTGACTCCGAGGGGCCCCTGCCTCCATTTCCACTGTATTACTCCCCACGGTGTTTGGGGGTCATCTGCCTGTCTCCCCTCATCTCCATCCTCTCCTCAGCTGCTCCTGCTCCTCCTCTTTGTCACCTGGGTAGAAAAACCCAACTCATTTCACCAGACAATGCTTCTGCTCCAATTCCTCCTCCTCCTCTCCATTCCAGTCCCCACTGGACTCATGTGGCCAGGAGATGTAGTCGCCACGTCTCCAGTCCCCTGCCCAAAGACAAATTTTTTCAGCATCTTTTCCAGGACTTGAAGCAGTGGAATGACGTTTTTCATCCCGTAGTCTGGCAATGACAAATAACATGCCTCTCGAATGGCCTAAACAAACGGCAGGTGTCACATGAGCTGCCATGGTGACATCAAAGTTACATAGGGGAGTACTTCTGTCTGCCTGGATCATCAAAAAATCGTTAATTGGCCTTTCTTGTTCATAGTCGGTCCAAATGTGCAGGCTGGAATTCCAGCGGGTGGAAACATCGCTATCGAGTGTGGGGGGAGGCGTTCTGCCCCCTGCACTCGAGGAGGGTGTTTTCCTGGCTTTGTACGAATGGATAAAGTGGCATGCACAGTTTCTGGCCATTTTCGAATGTTCGGGAAAGATCGGTGGAAGACTTTCAGGAACCTTTTCACAATCAGATTGAACACGTGCGCCATGCAGGGGCTGGACCATCCCCCCTCGGTGCAGCGCGGACACCATGTTCCTCCCATTGTCCATCACCATGGTCGATTTGCAGTTGGCGCGGAGAAAGCCCACACATCGTTTTGCTGCATGACGCGGAGCAGTTCTCCCTGTGTGACTTCGTTCGCCGAGGCAAGCCAGGTGTAGAACTGCGTGACACCGCTGTGCCCTACACATGTGGTAGTTGGAGCAGTACTTGTGGAGGCTGAGGATGGTGGTGATGGTGGAGGAGGAGGAGGCGGAATTGGCGCAGGTGCAGCAGTTTGACAACGTGGAGGAGAAAAGGGCGGGCTCCGTCTCAAGTTGTTGGTGTGCCCGGGCAGGAAGCACATTCACCCAGTGGGCCGTAAAGGACATGTATGGCCCTGACCGTAGTTACAGCTCCAGACGTCCCCGCTGCCGTGCACCTTGGAACAAACCGATAAGCTTAAGGACTGACCCAACTTTGTTCTAATATTTTGAAGTGCTGGTACTGCCTTTTTGGAAAGAAATTAGGGCTTGGAAACTCTCCATTTCAGCTCGGCACAAGCCATTAGTTCTCTGAATGGTGCTGGTCCACCATTTGGAAAGGGAGGGACTGCAATACCAACAACTTGGACAGGAGCACGGTCAGCTGCTGCACCTTAGGATGGTTGGGGCGCATACTGTTGTCTCTTTGCAATCGTCTCGCTGAACGACTGCTGGCGCCATGAGTTTGCGAGGAGCAGGGCATCTGGACCGGCAGATGATGTCAAAGAGAAACAGCTCCCTTCTGCAGAGGTGGTGAAGCCTTAACTGGCTGCAAGGGATGCGAGCCACTGGGCGCTGCTGGGTGCTGTTGCTGCGGCGGGGAGGTGGACCACCACATCTGAGCCACGTTTCTCCCAGGCCACTGGATGGTGAGCTGCATGTGTTGACCAGGGCCGTGGTGCCAACGTTAGCTCCCTGGCCCCTCTTCACTTTTGCCCAAAAGATTCTACTTATACCTTTTTCGGCTCCTCCGGTGTCTTAACAAAGAACTGTCACACACGGCCGAGTATCGGATTTTACTGCAAGTTCATTTCGCCTTGCACTGAGTTTTGGGTACTGCCGCCGGGTGCCCGCTGAGCATTGTGCCGCTACTTTCTTGGACCTGCGATGCGGATTTTTTACAGTGGGCTGGCTCCGACCTACACTGATGCTTTCCCGCTGATCACGGCACACGACCCCTTGCTGGCTGCGCTGCGCTGAACGCGCAAGCTGACGCCTCTTCCTGACGGATGTTGAAGCCCTTGCCTCACCCGGCTCCCAAGTGCGGTCTGCTTTCATCATCATCTATTTGTGTTTCATCGTCACTGCTGTCCTCATCACCCGGGTTTTGGTATGCCGAGGCTGACCTCTCACACATGACCTCCCCTTTCCACTCTCCACACATCTATACTTTGCCGCCTACTGCAAGAAGCAGGGGATATTGGCCCATTTCTTCGCTGCCCAAATAGCTGCTGACTGCCCTCCTCAAATTGTTATCCTCGCTATATTGTGGCGCTGAGCCCAGACCACATAGTAGATCTCTGGTGAGGGAAAACGGATGGGACAGAGGCGGGCTGGGACAGGTGGGGCCGGACCCGCTCCGGGCCATGCCAACTAATGGTTGTGTCTGAGGTTCCCACCGACTTTGGCTGGGGTTGTCTGATGTCATCTGGAGGAAGAGGAGACCTAGTCAACTAATCAAGAACCCCTGGGTTGGGTGAACAACACACGGCCGCAAGTGACAGCGGCAGTTGTGGCTCCACCGAGTGACCTCCTAGCGAAGTCCCTTGCTGTGCTGCGACTGGGCCTGTTCCAGGAATGTTTGTGCCACTGCCACTCGCAGGTGCAGAGCTGCCACCTCTCTGTCTGACATACTGTTTGTTCTTAAAAAGTAAAGACACTGTTTGATGATGATATCTGTATATGATTAAATATTCACCCTGTTTTTGACTCCAAATGAAACCCAGTAACAAGCTTGGGTAACACCTTGGATTATAAATTGCGCTCCACAAATGGCCAGGAAAATTTACTTGTATGTGCCGTTTAAAAAAAACTGTGTTTTTACTAAATGTAAAGCACAAACGGCTTAATTAACCTTCGGACATGAATTAGGCTACAGGAAAATTTATATATTTTGGCTTGAAAAGACGGTTTTTTTTGTCAGCACACCAGCAAAACAACGCTTAATTAAACCCTGGATGAAAATTTCGCCAAAGAATTGAGCCGCACAAAAATGTAGCTTTGTTGTGTGTTACAATTGTGTGTTTTCTACGCCACCCCAAACAAGGGTACAGTTGTAATTAACTCTTTTCTTGTGAATTAGGCTACAGGAAAAATGTATATATTTTGGCGTTGAAAAAGACGGGTTTTTGGGGTCAGCACACCAGCAAAACAACTCTTAATTAAACCCCTGGATGTAAATTGCGCAAAAGAATTTGAGCAGCCAAAAATGAAGTGGTATTTGTATGGTAAAAAGCTGTTTCTTTAAATGAATACAACAGGAACTGGCTTAGATCCACTTGGATATTGAATTATTTGCAGTGCAGTGGACGCCCCTGGTTTTAGATCCAAAAACCCCAAAAATTTTGAAATAGAACATTAAGAGAACAGTCTCTGAGACAAGCTGATGGACACCCCACAGAAATCGCTATATAAAAATTTAATTCTTTAGTAAGAGCTATCAGCCGCGGCAGCACCTTCCCTGATGAGCACGTGAGAGGAGTGTGGCTCCTGGGTCGCAGCCCGGACCCCTTTTAGTGCGGTGACGTCACGAATCCCGCGGTCCTGATTGGCTTCACCTCTGCACATGTCATGCAGGCTATGCCCTTCTTCCTCCCAGAGTGCTTTGCCCCTGTAGCGGCATGTGCTCGCAGCCATTTTATCAATCAAAAGCACACTTCGTTCACCCGAAGTACCCCAAAGTTCGACTTCGTTCAGAACCGAAGTTTTCCTGAAATTCTAAACGAATTCCACTTCGTTAGAATCAATTCGCCCATCTCTAAATATAAGTGTTGGCTCAAGTTTGCAAAAAAGTACGAAATGTGGACAGTAGATTGGAAACGGGTAATTTGAAGTGATGAGACGAAAGTCAATAGACCGGGCTCTGATGGGTGCAAATGGGTCTGGAAGAATCAAGGGAAAAGGGCACTAATGGATAGAGAAATTGAAGGAACTGTCAAGCTCAGTGAAGGACATCTGATGATATGAGGCTGTTCCACAGCTAAAGACGATGGATACTTGACTGTGATCGATGGTGGTCTCATTTCTGAGCTATATGTGAGTATCCTAAAAGTATAGTTACTTCGTACATTTGTGTACTATGGGTGTGAAAAGGATGACAGTGTTCCAGGACAATTACCCAAAGCATACACTACTCACAAAATGTTAGGAATATTTGGGTTTCGGTTTAAATTTCGGGATGAACATAACATTTCTTAAAAATATTTTAAATTAACTAAATGAGACCATCTCTTAGCTTTAGAATACACATGTCCAACTTTTCTACGTTTCAGTACTTTTCTACAACTTGCAGATCTCTAATAAGAAGCTTAAAGAAGTTTAGTGGCAAAATTCCCAACAGGTCTTTGAATCGCCCAATAAATTTAGGAGATCAATTTGAATTGGGATTTCAACAGTCCTCATCATGCTATTCACATTTTGATATCATCACTGTGAAATATACATGACAAGTTCATTTTACTCTGTGAATCAATGTTATATATATATATATAATTCAAAAACAATGTTTGGTTCAGCACCTCCAAAAAACTTTAAATGTGGGTGCACGCTGTGATGGCTGGAATCTAAATACACATATCAATATCAGCAGCACACAAAATTAATATACGTTGAAAAACACTTTCTGCTTTAAAAAAACAAAAGCTTTATGAGGTTCTTAGTTCACACTTTTGTGCAAACCTGCTTAAGCCCACCTTCGACTTCAACGAGACCTCAAATGCAGGTGGGTCCTACACTACGTTACACGCTATATTTCTCTGTGGTCCATCCAGACCTACCTTTTAGAACGTGAAGGCACCAGCTACTAAATACACTGCACTGATTAAAAGTCTGTGTAGATGGGTGGAGTGCTAAAAACCAAGATGGAGGCGCCAGTCACCTCTATATACAATTCAAAACAATGTTGGCAAGCAACTCCAAAACTTTAATGTGGTGCACGCTGTGATGCTGTAATTAAACAAAATTTTATCAACGCACACAAAATTTTTTTGTGTTTTTTTTTATAGCAGAAGTTTTTTTTATACGTATATTATATTTTGTGTGCGTTTAAAATGTTATGTTTTTATTGCTTTGTAAAACAATATTTATGCATCGCTATATTTTGATAGCCACAGCATACATAGCTGTGTAAGGGCGTTTTTTTGGGGGATGAACTGACATTTTCATTGATAACACTTTGGCGCTTTTATGACTTTTTGATTGATTTTTATTTCATTTTATGTGCTGTAGGATGAAGGAAAATCACAATTCTTTGACTGTTGCAACAGAGATACAGAGAGACTGGAAGAGTCACAGAAAGGCAAAGAAGTGGACGTCCTTTGGCTCCATCACACACTGCTGACCGCTCCATTGTAAACAATGGCCTGCAGAAATGGATGATGAATGCCACACAATTCCAAGCACATTTAATCCCTTACGGGAGGTGCCTCTTTTCTGACACCCAAGATGTTTGGCAAGTCTGAGTGTGGTTCACTTGATCCAGTGGAATACCAGAACAGAGGTCATAAGTTCTATATACAGCGACAGTAATTATTAGCACTACTGTTACTGTACTTTATTTGTATCAATTAATATTAATTTCACTGCACTTGTTATCACCAAATTGAAGGAACCATTATGGGCCCAACTTGTGCACTGACTAATACTAATTTATTTTTGGAGTAGCCTAATGCTTTCTGAAAATGTTGAGCTTTATAAAAACTACATTTTGTATTGGAATTGCTTTGATTTTATTAGATGGCGAAAGGAACTTTGTCGCTATTTTAAATAATAATAATTTGATTGGGATATATCGTAATTTATTATCGAGATAACTTGACATACTTAAATGAGTATTCCCACCTCAGATATTTAAGGCATATCCACAGGCTATATACAGGATATTTAAGAGGTGAGCTGTATCTGTTTCCTTATTTTTTAATAACCGGATATGTCATAAATGTCTGATATCTATAGAATGGGGAGCCTCTTACCCCACATCTTTACCACATCTTTCCCCACCCTTTTTTTAACTTGATGGATACATGTCTTTTTTTAACAATAATAAATATGTAACCCCTTGTCCTCACTTCTGCTGCAGACGCGCAAAATGGAGAGGTGTTGATGCATTCACGTCTCTTTCCATTCATTTCAATGGGTGTTGCACCCATCAGACATTTGTGACATATTCTGTTGAAATGATATCTCTGTTGAGCTGGGAATAATCTTTTAGTATACTAATTAAATATCTTACTTTGTAAATCTAAAGATTTCACTGGACCCTACTGTTCACATCTATATAGCTTTAGAAAATCTGCAGCTGCCAATAGTTTTTTTTCCATTAGGGTAGCTGGTACCCTCCATCTTTGAAAAAAGGTATCCCTATGGGCCAATATCATAGGGCAAAGAAAATTGTACTGAGAAATATACA
>JAODAL010051396.1:0-26698 GCA_025379985.1 Phyllomedusa bahiana
AGTAAATATCAATATTGTTGTTAAACTCCAAAAAGATTTGAGGTACCCAGCGGCACTAGTTAATTGAGTAGAGTTAGTGCACATTAGCTCTATGCCATAAAATGTACCCCCATTGTAAACGGATATAACATACCTGTAAATTATAATAGCATGCAAAGTAGTAGACCCACTGCATTCCGTCATAAATTTTAACCACATTTATTGTGTAGAGACAGATGTATATTCAATTGTAGTACACTAAGTTGTACATGTCACCATTGATACAGAAGAACCAGATAGTAATTGCTGAAAAGTTTTGGCCTGGCACAAGCCTTCTTCAATCAAATCTGGTTAGTATGGGAGACGAGACTGGAGAGATAAAGAGAAGCCTCCCGCACATGCAGCTTGAGCGCTCACACTATCTTGCTGGTTCTGTCTCCCCTACTAAACAGATTTGATTGAATAAAGCCCATGCCAGGCCAAAACATCTCATGCATTACTATCTGGCTCATCTCTATCCACAGTGATATATACAACTTAAGAGAGATCAAATTTAATATGAATCTGTATCCACACATACATTTTTTTTTAAATGTATAAAGGTGTGCTCTGGATTTACTGCTTTACTTGCTGCTGGGATTGGGAACCTTACCACTGGTGCACAAGGTGCGCAGTTTCTGCATATATCTGCATTACAGTTAAAAAAACAACCAAAGGATACCAGTATTTTGACATTTGTCGATTTTAGAAAAAAAATATAATTTCCCAATCTATCAATTTAATTTTTACCTTAATTAATTGATTAATTATTTTCTGTTATGCGATGTTCATGCGGCGATTCTTAGATGTGTGTTTGGATCCATGTTTTGGACCCAAAATGGACGCAAACACACATCTAACAATGTGCAGTGAGATTTACATTGCTTTCCATGTAAAACATGCATCTGCGTTCAGATGAGGGATTGCTGATGCGTGTTTACATGTGTCTTTCTGACGCGTCTTTTAGATCCATTCAAAGAATTGACATGACAATACTTTATCCGTGCGACACAGCAGACCACCTATTTAAAACTATAGGATGCGTTTCTGCTGCAGCAAAAATGCATCCAAACACGCAACATACTTTGTGTGCATGCTGAATGCGATTTACACATTGATTTTGAATATGTTTTTCAGATACGAAAAACGTATTCAAAACGCAGTGTGAACATACCCTTATAGTCATTAGAATTTTTATATAAACAGAAGATTAACCTATAGAGTACACAATTAACCTGAAAGGTTTACATTTTTTTAAATTATTGAGCCTGGAATAATGACTATGTTCAGCTAGAGGCACTTTCTTCATTAAAGTACAATTAGTATGATGAATGACTTAGGTTTTTGGTTACAGCTTCACTTGGAAACACATGTTCATTTATAATTGAATGCTGTACAGTAGAATTTTAAGATTACCAAAAAAGATCAAGCAAAAGTTTGAAATAATGTCTTAAAATAAAAAAAATAAAAAACATACAAAAGCATTCTGGAAAACTGTAAATGATTAATTTGTACGTAAAATGTTAATTAGCACACAACAATTTAAAGCACATTGCTATATTGTAGCGCATTCTAAATATCAACCTAAAAGGTTGTCAAAAAAACAGTATCAAGGTTTACAGTTTTAACACTCGTGTAACTTGGTGAAAAATATTTATTTATAATATTGAAATCTTATGAATGAATGTTTAGTCTTTTAAATTTTAATAGTTTTCTTTAGGCTTGGTTCACATCTGCATTGGGTCATCTGTTGTGAGCAGAAACAACAGACACCCTCCTGAAAATAGAAATGAACTGATGTAAACTGAAGTCAAAGTATCTTTTTATTTGATGGATCCTTTAAACAGATCCGTTAAAAAACTGATTCTTTTATATCTATTTGCATCTGTTAAAAACAGATCCGTTTTTTTTAAAAGCCTATCGAAGGATGAAATTCCACTGCTCATTCGCAAAACAAATAACGGATCCGTCAAATGGATGTAAAAACAGATACAAACGGGTTGCCATCCATTAGTATCTGTTCACTATTGACTTCAATGTAAAAAAAAAGCAGAAGGGTCTTTCCGTTAGATTTTCATTTTTTAATGGAAAATATTGCGCAGAACGCTATGGGGGACATGTATGAATGGGGCTGCGCCATTTCTGGTGTACTTGGAGCCAAAAAGAATGTATAAACAGGTGCACTCCAAACTTTGGCGCTATGTGCTTTTGTAATGCGCCAAAGACACCTTTTAATGCACCAAAGATTTGGGGGTGTCCTGGAGGCATGTCGCACCACATTCATAGAAGCAGACACATTTATGAATGTTGGAAGCCAAACCTAAGCGCATTACAGGTTAAAGGTGGTCTGCCTGAGCCAGAGTTGTCGTAGTGGAACTACAATGTGCCTGTGTGTATGACCTGCAGAAGAACAGATTCATACATTCTGGCACATTCTACATGTCGCCCCATGTTGTTTTACAGAAATCTGTCAGAACAGAGCCAAACTGATGCAAACATAAAAACTCTATAGAACTGAATGAGCATCAGTTTCTTTCTGTTTTTTCTGTCTCCCGTGTACAGATATCTTGAGCAGGAAAGAAACACTAACTTTGCACATGCTAAAACTACTGTCATGCCTCGCAACAGGAAAATTATGAAAACAAAGGTGTAATCAGTACAGCCAGGGCAATTTTGTTTTAAATTATTATTTTTTTTGTCTACTAGGAAACTTTTCTGATTAGCTCTTGGCATATAAATCCAGTGTAGTGCGTATTTGATTCTGTAAGACATCCAGACATGCGTAGTTTATTCCGTAAGAGGCCATGCTTACAAAGTTTACCATGTTTCTTCTTTATACATTACAGCTTCAGCTGGTTTCAATATAAGAATCATAGTTTATTCCTTATGGAACTTGTATGACTAAGGTTTGGGAGGGAGCAAAACGTTACACAATTATAAAGCTATTTTGCTTCTCTGAATTTACTAACACTAATAATTTGACTAATGGACTAGTTACTTGATTTTTGAATAAAACATTTTTGCTTGAGACAAGGAGTGCTGTTGTTCTGAACTTTAATTTTCAATGGCCATCCACTACTTTATTTCCACTGTGCCAGACATTTTGGGTGACATGTATGAAGAAAGGCATGTTAAAGTGAATAGTTGAGTCTTATTTTCAGTGTATAATGCGCCTGATGTATGAAAGTGGTTTTTGTGCATCCATAAATGGTGTAAAGTTTGACGCGCCTCGCATATGTGAACTTAGAGAACTTAGGCGCATAAGTAATGCGCTTAACATGTATTAAGGTTATAGACCGGCTGGAAATAAGAGGTCATTAGAATAGCATGTCAGTGAATAGAAACAATGGTACTGATCTTGCTTGGTGGAGCACAGGTCCCAGTAATACCTGTGCTGTGCTGGCTCTTGCTGTATGTAGAATAAAGAGTGAGAGCAGCAAAAATAAATTTAAAATTTAATGTAGTAAAAATTTTAAATATAAAAATCTTAACAACACGATCAATGTATTTTTAATGTAAAATGTGTTTTAGATTCTATTAATAGTAAATACATATTATAGGAGATATTTTTATATTTTTGGGATATTATATATTTTATATTAACTTATATGATCATATTTTTCATTAAATTTAAATAATTTAATTTTATACAGTTTGATAATTATAATTAGAGATGGGCGAATTTCTCAAAAATTCGATTCGGTCACTTCGCCGAATTTCCCGACAAAATTCATTTCGGTCCGAATTACTTCGGGACGAATCTCGTTAAAAAACAGCTATTTCCAGGCTGCACAGAGCCTGCAGGGTGCTGAAGAACGTTGTGCCATGCTTAAATATGCAGAGGGAGTTGGGTTTGGTCTTCATAATGTTGTGTTTTTAGTATGACCACGCAGATAACTGCCGCCGCTCTTAGAATCGCTTCACTATAAAAAATTCCCTGGGCACTTAAGAGGGCAAAACTGACCAAAAACTGAAGCGGGAATGTAGCCCGATAAAGTCATGCCAGCGAAAGCTGGAAAAAAAACAAGCTGAGAGCTCAGGTGGCAACATTAGTGACCGAGTGTGGAGGTGACGGCGACAGCCACAGAAGCATGAGGTCAGAGAGTGGCACAATGACATTCTGGAGGTGGCAAAAACGAGTAGGCCACAGAGTGGCACAATGACACAGTGTGGTAGGGTTTCGGCAGCAGCCACAGCAGCAGCAAAGAGGTCAGACAGTGGCACAATGACATTCTGGAGATGGCAAAAAAAGGAGTAGGCCACAGAGTGGCACAATGAAGGAGTGTGGAGGTCACGGCAGCAGGCACATGAGGTCAGACAGTGCACAATGCATTCTGGAAGTGGCAAAACAGTAGTAGGCCACAGAGTGGCCCAATGACAGAGATGGAGGTGACGGTGGCAGCAACATGAGGTCAGACAGTGGCACAAAGACATTCTTGAGGTGGCAAAAACAGGAGTAGGCCACAGAGTGGCACAATGACACAGTGTGAAGGTTACGACAGTAGCAACAACAGCAGCATGAGGTCAGACAGTGGCACAATGACATTCTGGAGGTGGGAAAAAAAAGGAGTAGAGCACAGAGTGGCCCCAATGACAGAGAGTGTAGTGACGGTGCAGCAGCATGAGGTCGGGGCAGTGGTACAATGACAAATTTTGCAGGTGGCAAAAACAGGAGTAGGCCACAGAGTGGCACAATGACAGAGAGTGGAGCCGATGGCATCAGCAGCATGAGGTCAGACAGTGGCACAATGAAACAGTGTGTAGTTTACGGCAGCAGCCACAGCAGCAGCATGAGGTCAGACAGTGGCACAATGACATTCTGGAGGTGGCAAAAACTGCAGTAGGCCACAGAGTGGCACAATGACACAGTGGGGAGCCACGGCACCAGCAACAGCAGCATGAGGTCAGAGAGTGGCACAATGACAGAGTGTGGAGGTGGGGGCAATACCAGTCCTGGTAAAGAATGGTGTAGGCTGATGGAGAAACTGGCAGCAGATGTGTGGCATCAGGTGGGTGGCGGCATCAGAATAGTGACTGAGGTAGGTAGTTTGAACCCAGACTCATTTCTCACAGTTTGGGTGAGGCGTCATGGCTGATGTAGTCTGACGCCTAAGGCATTGGTTTGTGGAAATCCTGGCCGATCCACGCCTGATTTATCTTGACAAAGGTCAGTCGTTCCACATTTCCCGTGGACAAGCGGGTTCTCCTTTGGGTAACGATGGCCCCCGCCGCACACCTGCTCTGATGCCACTCTACTGGCCGGGCAAGACAGCTTCTCCACTGCAAACTCGGCAAGTTGCGGCCACACATTCAGTTTGGCTGCCCAGTAGTCCAGCGGATCTTCTAACTGGGGTGGCAGAGTGCTGTCCAAGTAGGCCACCACCTGTTGGTTCAGGGTTTGCTCCAGGTCCTGCTGCTGCTGGCGACTGCCCTCCTCACTAGGCGGGTGAAGGAAGCTGCTCATCAGTGACTCCAGACTTAGGTTGTTGCTGATGGAGCTGGTACTGCTCCTAGCCCCCCACCTTCCCCCAGCAGCCGCGGCAGTAGTACGTGAGCGCTGAAGAACCCCCCGGTCAGACCTGTCAGAGGAATGACAATGCCGCACATAGGCAGCGGCCAACTGACTATGGAGGATTTCCCTATAGTATTTGAGTTTGTCCTCCCTCTCAGCAGCTGGGAAAAAGGCTTCCATTTTGGACCGGTAGCGAGGGTCCAATAGGGTGGAGAGCCAGAAGTCATCCCTCTGCCGGATTCTGACTATTCGATTGTCACTAGCCAGGCAAATCAGCATGCTGCGGGCCATCTGCACAAGGACTCCGAGGGGCTCCCTGCCCCCATCTCCACTGTTAAAACTGCCATGGTGCTTGCGGGTCATCTGCCTCGTCTTCCTCATCTCCATCTACCTCCTTCAGCTGCTCCTGCTCCTCCTCTCTTGTCACCTGGGTAGAAAATCCACTCATTTCACCAGACAATGCTTCTGCTCCAATGTCCTCCTCCTCCTCTTCCTCCTCCATTTCAGTCCCCACCGGACTCATGTGGCCGCGAAACGTAGTCGCCATGTCTCCAATCCCCTGCCCAGACAGATTTTTCAGCAACTGTTCCGGGACATGAAGCAGTGGAATGAAGTTATTCATCCCGTAGGCCAGGCGACTGACACATAACGTCGCCTCCTCGTTTGGCCTCAACAAATGGCAGGTGTCAGCATGAGCTGCCCACGGGCTGATACCCAAAGTTACACAGGGAGTACTCCTGTACGCCTGGATCATCAAAAAATCTTTAAATGGCCTTTTCTCTGTTCATACAGTCGGTCCAACATGTGCAGGCTGGAATTCCAGCGGGTGGAAACATCGCATATCAGAGTGTGTTGGGGGAGGCCGTTCTCTGCTGAAATTCGAGGAGGGTTTTCCCGGGCTTTGTAGGAAATGGATGAAGTGCATGCACATTTTTCCGGGCCATTTCAGAATCTTCTGAAGATGGGTGGAAGACTTCAGGAACCTTTTCACAACCAGACTGAACACATGCGCCATGCAGGGCGCATGGACCATCACTCCTCGGTGCAGCGCGGACACCATGTTACTCCCATTGTCTGTGACCATGGTTCCGATTTGCAGTTGGCACGGAGAAGGCCACACATCGATTTCTTGCTGCATGACGTGGAGCAGTTCCTCTAGACATTTCAAATTCAAAAAACAGTGGCACATTATGGACTAAGGAAACCGTCAAATGGGAAAAGGGGAAATTTGGAAAAGCATTACTGCTAATAGGATCATGAAAAAAATTGGGGTTTCAGTTCACCTTTGGCCAAAAACTTAAGCCCCCTCCCAATCATAAAGGGGGACCTCAAGTGCAGGTGGGCCCCTCCTTATTGTTACCTCTATTTGGGCCCTGTTCAGACCTCTATTTTTTGGGAGCAAAAGATCCCTGCTTAAAAGAAACACTGCACTGATTTAAAATGGGGAATGGGTGGGGTGTGCAAACCCCAAAATGGAGCTACCCTCCTTAAAAACAAAGTTTTTCCATGTGAAAAACCCCAAATTGTGTTTTTATTTGTGGAGCAGTTCCCCCCTGGTGATTTCGTTCGCCGGGCAAGCCAGGTGTAGAACTGCGTGACCCCGCTGGCCCTACACATGGGGTTGATGGAGCAGTACTTGTGGAGGCTGAGATGATGGGGTGGTGGAGGAGGGGCAGCGGAAAATTGGCGCAGGAGCCCAGTTTTGGGACAACGGGGGAGAAAGCGGCGCCCCTGTCCAATTTTGCCCGGTGGGTGCCGGGGCAGGAAACATTCACCCGGGGGCCCGTAAAGGACATGTACGGGCCCCTGCCCCGTAGTTACAGCTCCGACGTCCCGCGCTCCCGTCCCCTTGGGAACAAACCGATAAGCTCAAGGACTTCCCCACCTTCTGTTTTACATTTTTTTAACGCTGGTACTGCCTTTTTGGAAAAGAAATACGGCTTGGAACTCTCCATCCAGCTCGGCACAAACCTAATTTCCCTTGAACTGTGCCGAGTCCACCATTTGGAAGGGGGGGGACTCATACCAAAAATTTGGGGGACGGGAGGCACGGGGGTCAGCTTCTGACCTTAGGATGGTTGGACGCTACTGTTCTTTTTAAATCGCCTCGCTGAAGTGTGGGCGCCTTATAGTGAGGAGCAGGGCATCGGGGGCCGGGAGTGATGGCAAAGGAAACAGCCCCCTTCTGCAAGGTGGTGGAGCCTTGATGGTGAAAAGCATGGTCCCACTGGGCACGTGCTGCTTTGTTTGCGGCGGCGGATGGACCACAAATCTGAGCCAGTTTCCCCCAGGAAAAGGTGGTGAGTGCATGTGTTGACGCGGGGGCCGTGGTCCCAAACTTTAGCTCCCTGGCCACGCTTCACTTTCTCCCCACAGATTCTACATATACCCATATTCGGCTCCTGGGTGTCTTAGCAAAGAACTAACCGCCGGTATTGATTTTACCCCCAAGGCCCGCACTGAGTGATACTACCGTCGCTCCTCGCTGAGCCCCTGTGCCCCTTTTTCTTTGACCTGCAAAAGGGGTTTTTTCCCCCCGGGGCCGTTGGCCCCCGACCTCACACTGCTATATTCGGCTGACCCCCGGGCCCACACAACCCACTTGCTGGCTTCGTCGCTCCCTGCGTGCGGTGCCCCTCTTTACTGAATGATAAACCCCTTGTTTCCCCCGGCTCCAAGTGCGGTGGGCTACATCTATTATTTGTGTTTCATCGTCCTGCTGTCCTCCCCCCCGGGTCTGGTAGGCAGAGGCTGACCCTCAAAACATGACCTCCCATGCCCCCTTCCACTCTTTACTTTGCCCCCTACTGCAAAAAGCCGGGGTTTTTGCCCCATTTATTCATTTCCCAAGTAGCTGCTGATCCCCCTCCTAAATTTTTTATCCTCGCTATATAGGGGCCCTGAGCCCAGACCACATATAGATCTCTGGCTGAGGGAAACCCCGATGGGAAGAGGGGGTTGAGGCCGGTGGGGGCAACTGAACCGCCCCCGGGCCATGCCTAAGGGGTTTGTGTCTGACGTTCCCACAAACCTTTGGGTGGGGTTGTCAGATGTCATCGGGAGGAAGGGGGTGAATGTCAACCAATCAAGAACCCTTGGGTTGTGGGCCACACGGCCCCTGATGACGCGGCAGTTGGGCCTCACCCAGTGACCTTGCTGCGACGTCCCCTTGTTGCGCGACCTGGGGGTGCTCCCGGGAATGTTTTTGCCCTGCCATTCGCAGGGGGGAGCCTGCCACCTCTGTCGACATATGTTTGTTCTAAAAAGTAAAAGACACTGTTTGAGAAGATTCTGTATTGATAAAAAACACCCCTTTTTTTGACTCCAAATGAACTCAGTAAAAAGCTTGGGGAACCCTTGGGTATAAATTTCGCTCCCAAATGGGCCCGGAAAAAATTTTTTGTTTTTTGGTTTTTTTTGTCCCCGGTTTAAAAAAGCCCCAAAACCTTTGGGGGGGTTTTTTTTTTTAAACCCCCCGGGAAAAAAGGGGTTAAAAAAAAAGGGCCCACAAACAAAAAGGCTTTTAAATTTAACCCTTTGGTTTTGAATTATGCTACAGGAAAAAAGTTTTTTGGCGGGGGAAAAGAGGTTTCTTTAAGTCCCCCACAACAGCGAAACAAGTTAATTAACCCCGGGTGTAAATTGCGAAAAGGATTTTAGCAACCAAAAACTACCCGTTTGTAGGTTTGTTTTCAATGGCGGTATTTTTACAGTACCAGCAAGAAAAAACTTGTAATTAACCCTTTAGTTATGAATTTGCAAGGAAAAATGTCTTTTTTGGCGGTGGAAAAAGACGGGTTTCCTTTGTCACCACAACAGCAGAACATTTCTTAATTAAACCCCGGATGTAAATTGAGTAAAAGAATTGAGCAACCCCAAAAAATGCCAGCTTTGTAGCGTGTTAAATGGCGTGTATTTTACGGTACACGCAAGAGAAAAATTTTTAATTAAACCCTTTGGTTTTTGAATTATGAAAGGAAAAATGTATTTTTTAGCGGTAAAAAAAACGGTTTTTTTTTGACCCCAACGGTTATTTAACCCCTGGATGTAACTTGTGCAAAAGAATTTAGCCAACCCAAAAAGAAGGGTATTTGGATTGTAAAAACGCTGTTTCTTTAAATGATACAACAGGAACAGGCTTTTATAACCCCGGATTTAAGTCTGGAGCAGATAGCATTTAAATGTTATGCAGCCCTTGGACGCACAGGACTTCAGTTCCCAATCCCCCAAATTTAGAATTAGAACGTTAAGAGAAGCAGTCTCTGAGAAAGGGAAACCCCAAAAAAACGCTGTATAAAAATGAGTTCTTTAGTAAAGGGTATCATTTGCAGCCGTGGGAGACCTTCCCTAATCAGACATTGGAGCGGTATGAGTCCCAGCGTCGCGCCCGGACTTATTAGGCGGGTGACGTCACAGGAAACCCGCCCCGGGCTCGATTGGCTTCATTCTGCACATGTTATGTAGACTATGCCCTTCTTCCTCCCAGAGTTCTTTGTCCCATGTAACGCCATGTGCTCGCAGCCATTTTATCAATCAACCAAAGTTTTCCTGAAATTCTAAACAAATTCCACTTAGTTAGAATCAATTCGCCCATCTCTAATTAGAATAAATCACTTTTTATTACTGTACTGCTGTAAGTTGAGAAATATTGAAATTTTTGTCCCTTACAGCAAATCTATCTCCACCTCGACTACTCAGGCTCAGGCAGACCACATTGAGATTGTGTTCAAGCAGTAATGTGCCTAGTTTTGCCGAACCACATTCGTATATGTGTCTAATATTACGAGTGTGGTGCGACACACGTCCATAACGCCCCCAGAACATCCCTTCATGTTAGGCGCATTAGAAAGTGTTGAGTCTTTCGACCAATGCGCCTAACACATTTATTATCTGCATTAGACATCATAGATTGCTCACTTAGGAGCATTGTACATTGCATTTTGTATGCCAGAAAAAGGGTGAACAACACTTTCATACATATCGCCCTTTTATTTTTGCTTTAGTCTTCCATAAACTTGCAATGTTTCAGCTTTCTCTCAGAGCCCTAATAAAGCATTGATAAAGGCTCTGAGACAGACCTGAAATGTTGCTTGCTTATGCAGGATTTTTTTTCTTCGCTAGCACTGTTTGAAGTGCTGAGAACTTTATTAAATGTATTTGAATTGTGAACCTTGGACCAAGGTTTTAATTCGCTGGCACCATTGTTTAATGTTTTACTCACATGGCTAAAATTGTTGGTGCCTCTACAATAACGAAAGAAAAAATCCACAATGGTCAGTGAAATAACTTTCAGTCTCTTTATTTTTGTCCCGCTTCTATTTTAATAGTAATACCAAATATGTTCTACTGATTAGAGCTCTTCGTTGCTCCTTTAAAAATACTGTAACTGTTTGCTTGCAGAGACCAATTACAGCACTTTTCACTTTTCTTTAATTTTATTAATTCAATCTGTGTATTATACAAATTTTTTAAAACACCTCATCTGTTTTTATAAAACATTGACAAAAAAATTCATAGAAAAAAGTGGCATAGCAAGCTTGAGAAAGGGCATGTGTCCTTCCCCCAAAACATTGCATGACTGAGCAGCACAGCCTTCTGTCCAAGCTTCTTCTTGCTATCGCACTAGGAACCAGAATGTGGCTGTGAAGGTGCAAACAACAAAAATAAGTATACCACTTTTTTCTATTACTTTTTTCGGCAATGTTTTATAAAAACGGATGAACTGTTTTAAAAAGTTTGTATAATACACATATTGAATTAATAGAATTAAAAAAAACTGAAAAGTGCTGTAATTGGTCTAAACAAGCAAACAGTTACACTGAAATAACTTGAAACTGAAATACTAATGAAAATTAGACATTGCTTTTTAATTGTGGTTCAACTGAAGAGTTTAAAAAAATAAAGTAATGTAACTAGTCTGGAAAATTTAATGGTACCTTTAGAAAAGATTGAAACAATTTCACCATAAGGATATGTTAAACTAAGGTACGCTTTTTGTTCACCTCTGTATCTACACAGTGATCAGCAATGACAAAAACTACACTGATTATCTTCTTACAATGGCACCTGTCAAGAGATGGAATATATTAGAAAAGTCAGTTCTTAATGTTGAAGATGTGATAATTAGTGATGAGCGATTACGTTGACTATCGTCATCGGGTCGATAGTCGATATCGGCAATTATCAATAAGATATCCGATAAACACCAAAGAGAGTTTTCACTTGCGTGAAGAGAAAGGAGATGACTCACCACTCCAAATCTTAATTGTTGCACCTGTTCTGTCCTGCTCCATGCAGCTTGCAATATCCTCACGCCCGGTCTTCTGGCTCCCGGCAAGAGCCCGATTCAGCAAACAACAAAAAAGAAGATGTGAAGGCCAGCGTAGTTGCAAAGATAAGTGCTGCTTTATTCCTTGTACAAATAGTGGAGAGGGTACCCTAATATTCCATCAACGCGTTTCGGGCTTTTTGCAGAGCCCTTGTTCACGGTGACAACTTGTATACTAATTAAAGTGAACTATATAGTAACGCTGACATTCCGTAACCGCCTACTTTCAACGTCACTTCCTTCATTTAAAAACAAATACATGTATACATACAATACACCAAGAAACCTTATTTGTTCATTCTATATGGGACTAAGAATTTTCAAATACCCTTTTCTCATTGCTAGTAGATATATACTAGGTCGTTCCTATAATTTAACTCTTGTGGAGCTCGTGTTTCTAGGGCATAGATCCAGTGTGCTTCCCCTATTCTTACTTGTCTTTCCCAATCACTGCCATCTCTGGGTTTCGGTACTTTCTCTATGGCAAAATAACACATGTTCTCTATATTACTCTCCTGTTGCTCTATAAAATGTTTTGCTATACCTGAGTATGTGTTGTTGCCTTATCTTATATTGGCAATATGTTCTGCGATTCTTATTTTAAATTTTCTAATGCTGCTCCCTATATAGCTTTTCTTGCATATGGAACATTGTATCACATAAATAATGTGATCTGAATCACAATTAAGGAAATCCTTTATTTTGTACCTAGTTTATTCCTGCTCATCTCTTCCAAAATTTTCCCTTTTTTTTACATACTTGCATACACTGCATCGTTTTTTGCCAAAAACAAAAAAGCCTTTCTGAGCTAACAATGTACTTTGACCCTTAGCTGCAATAAAATCACTTGTTGTTACTGTCTGGCCTATGGTTCTATTTCGTTTTGCTACAACTTTTATGCCTTCTTCTAGTATATCAGCCAGTGTTGGCTCTTGCCGTAGAATATTTACATTTCTGTACATCAGTTTTTTTATATCTTCAAAATCTACACTGTACGGAGTGGAAAAAACTGTCCCTTTAAAATCTTTACCATTCCTCTTTTTTGGGGTCAGTAGATTAGCCTGAGTTTTCTTCTGTATTCTATTTCTAGCTGTTAATAATGTTTTCCCTTTATAACCTCTCTCTCTTAATCTCATGTCAATAATTTCCTTCTGTTTTTCAAATTTCTCTGTACTTGTGCAGATTCTTTTAGCTCTACTGTATTCCCCATAGGGTATAGCGTTAATTGTGTGTCTTGGGTGACAACTGTCAGCTCTTAACACAGTATTTCCCCCAATAGATTTTCTATAAAGTGTAGTCTCCACTTCATTTTTCTCCACATTACCGGTAAGATAGATATCTAGAAAAGAGATGTTTCGCTCATTATAGTTGTAAGTAAAATTAAGATTAACGTCATTTTTATTTATGTATGTGGCAAAGTCTGGTATGGACGTTACCCCTCCTCTCCAGACGACTAACAGATCATCTATGTAACGCCCATACCAGACTATTGCTCTGGAAAAGGGATTATCCAAATGATAAATGGTTCGATGTTCCCACCAAGCCATAAATAGGTTGGCCAGTGAGGGTGAGGCCGTGGCTCCCATAGGGACTCCACATAGTTGCAGGTAAAATGTTTGATTAAATCTGAAAAAGTTGTTATAGAGCAGGAAATCTATGCTTTCTAATAAAAATATTTTCAATCCTTCTTCATACAATGAACTTTTATTTAGATGAAATTCCACTGCTACTCTAACTAGGTCTTGAGGTATCCTGGAATAAAGACTTATGACATCCATACTTAACCAGACAAATTCTTTTTGCCATTTTAAGTTAGAGAACTGCCTTATCACTGCAGTGCTATCTTTAAGATAGCCTGGATTATTTTGGACTAAATGTTGGAGTTGTAAGTCTACCCATTTACTCAAACCCGCTGTAATGCTGTTGATGCTGGAAACAATGGGGCGTAAGCTTGGAGGGAACATTCCTTTATGGACCTTCGGGACCCCATAAAATATAGGGGTTTTTGGATTAGGTATTAATAATTGTGTTTTTTGTTTTTCCGTTATTACTCCCAACCTGTTCCCCTCCTCTAATAATTTTTCCAGTTTTTTCTTAATTATATTGGTGGGATCCCAATCTAACTTTCGATAAGTATTTTTATCTTCTAATATCTCCATTATTTGTTTTTCATATAATCCCGTGTCCATAACTACTGTACTGCCCCCTTTGTCTGCTTTCTTAACAGTAAGGTTTTTGTCCTCATTAATCTCCCTAAGTGCTGTAAATTCTTGCCTGGTTAGGTTTCCATTAAGTTTTTTATTTTTTTGTTGCTCTAATTTTTTGAGATCTCTTTCCATTGTACTTTGAAATATATCCATAGCTTCAACTCTAGCTTTTTTTGGGTAGAACAATGGATTACTTATAATGTACTGATGCCCTCCTTGTTCGATTTTTTGCTCATTTGAATCCTGCAGTTCCTTAAGGGTTAATAATGACTGTTCTTCCTGAAATGTGAGGTTTACATATTCATTAACATATTCACTGACCTCTCTACTATCTCCCTTTTGTGTTGTTTCTCTATCTTCATTCCTAAAATATTTTTTTACCGTAAGCTTTCTTACAAAACGATTTATGTCTAGTAATGTGTCAAACAGTTGAAAATTTCTTGTGGGAGCAAAGTTTAGTCCTTTATTCAAAACCTTAAGTTGGTCCTTAGTGATAATTCTGGGTGTTAATATAATAACACTGTTGTTCTCTTCTTTTTCTTTTTTTTCTTTTTTTTCCTCCTCTATTTCTTTCTTGTCACGACCTTCGTTACTTTTTTTGTGGTGTTTCCTTCCTCCTCGTTTTTTTCCGTTTTTTTCTGCATATTTCTCTCCTGCCTTTTTTGTTTTTTGTACTTGATCTTCATTCATTGTCCTTTCCACTGAGGATTGGTCCGAATCGGAGGTTCCTGTATGTGTGTAATCTAGATCTGAGAAGCTCACTTCCTTTCTGTTTCTCCTTGCTCCATGAGTTTGTCTCAATATTGATCTTGGTCTCCTTTCTATTTTCCAATTGTAAATTTTATCCTGCTCATAATCTTGATAATCCCTTAAATATTTCACTTTTTTTATTTCCATAATTGTCGTTTCTAATTTCGCTACATTCTTTGTTATCCTTTCATGATATGTAGAGATGGGCGAATTGATTCTAACGAAGTGGAATTCGTTTCGAATTTCAGGAAAACTTCGGTTCGGAACGAAGTCGAACTTTGGGGTACTTCAGGTGAACGAAGTGTGCTTTTTATTGATAAAAAGTGCAGCACTGGCGCTAAAATGGGGGAAAGACTTGGGAGGAAAAGGGCATAGCCCGCATTTAAGTGAGATGAAGCCAAAAAAGGGGAAACCGGCGTTTGTGGGCTACCCCTATAAAAATTTCCCCCAGAGGGGCCCCCAATTTACTGGATAAAAAATTCCCCAAAAAAATTTTCTTAAAATTATTTTTAAAATAACCTTTTTAAATTTCTCAAACTTTCCCTTAAACCCACAAATTTTTTTTAAAAATCAAATCCTTTTCCCCCCCACCATAAAACAAAAACCAAAAAAAAAAAAAAAACAAAAAAAAAAACCCCTTTTTAAAAAAAAATAAATTTATTTTTTAAAAATTTATTAATTTAAATTTTTTTTTTCTTTTTTTTTTTTCAAAAAAAAAATTTTTTTTAAAAATTTTTTTTTTTTTTAAAAAATTAATTTTAATTTCCTTTTTTCCCTTTTTAAAAAAATTTAATTTTTCTTTTTATATTTTCCCCCCTTTTTTTTTTCCCAATTTTTTTTTTTTTTTTTTTATTTTTTTTCCCTTTTTTTTTTTTTCCTTTTTTTTTTTTTTTTTTTTTCTCAAAATTTTATTTCGGGAATTTCATCCAGGGGTTTTAAATTTAAACGTTGTTTTGTTGGGTGTTTCTGACCCCAAGGAAAAAGTCTTTTTCAACGCCCAAAAAAATAAATTTTTTTGTAGCCTAATTTACAAGCAAAGGTTTAAATTTAAAAAATGTATCTCTTGTTGTGTGGCCTTGAAAACACGCAATTGTAGCAGCTAAAAGCTTACTATTTGTGCGGGCTCAATTCTTTTTCCCCAATTTACATTAAGGGGGTTTAAATTTAAACGTTGGGTTTTGCCCGGGGTTTCTGACAAAAAAAAACCGTATTTTTTTAACACTAAAAATATATAAATTTTTCCTGTAGGGTAATTCATGTCCCAAGGTTTTAAAAAAGCCTGTTTGTGCCTTTTTCATTTTGTAAAACCCCACAGTGTTTTTTAAAGGACATACAAGTAAATTTTTCCTGGCCCTTTGTGGGGGGTTCAATTTTATCCAAGGGTTACCCAAGCTTGTTTTTGGGTTCATTTGGAGGGCAAAAAAAAAGGGTGTATATTTATTTTATACAGATATTTAATCATCAAACAGTGTCTGTACATTTTTGAACAAAAAGTATGTCAGGGCCCGGGGAGGTGGCAAAGGCCTTTTGACCCGCAAGTGGCGGGGGCACAAACATTTCCCGGAAAGGCCCGGTCGCGCCAGCAAGGGGGGCGTCGGACAGGGGTAAATCGGTTTAGGCACAATGCCGCTGTTTATCTAGCGGCCGGGGTGTTGTTTTAGCAACCCAAGGGGTTTTTTGATTGGTTGACTAGGTCAAAACCCCTTTTCCCCCCATATGACATCTGAAACCCCAGCCAAAGTCCCCGGGGGGAACCTAGGACACAACCCCTTTGTTGGCATGGCCCCGGGGCGGGGGCAGCGGCCATAAACCCGTCCTCAGCCCGCCTCTGTCCCCTTAGGTTTCCCCCAGCCCGGATCCCACTATGTGGTCCCGGGCCCCCAGCGCCAAATATTTTAGCCGGGGATGAACAATTTGAGGGGGGGCAGTCAGCAGCTATTGGCAGCGAGAAATGGGGGCCTTTTTCCCCCCGCCCTTCTTGCAAATAGGGGGCAAAGTAAGGGTGTGAAGAGTGGCATGGGGGGGGGCAGTTGTGAGAGGTTTGCCTCGGCATACCAAGGCCCGGGGTTTAAAAGGGAAACGTGACGATTTTAAAAAACCCCCAAATGATGATGATGTAAACCCCCCGCACTTGGGAAACCCGGGGGAGGCAAGGGCTTTCCAAACGTCAGGAGAAGAGGGCGTCACCTTGCGCGTCAGGCAGCGGCCCCCAGCCAGCAAAATGGGTCGTGTTGGGGGGGCCCTGGGGTCAGCAGGATAGTAGCAGTGTGAGGTCGGGAGCCCAAAAAAGGCCCAAAGGGGTTTAAAAACCCCGCTTCGCAGGTCCAAGAAAGTACCCGGCACAGGGGCCCTCAGGGGGGGAGGCAGCGGGGCGGGAAAGTAGTACTCAGGTGCGTAGCTTTGGGCCCGGTAAAATCCGATACTCGGCGGGTGTGGCAGTTCTTTCCCCTAAGACACCGGGGGACCCCCGGAATAGGGGTATATGTAGAATCTGTGGGCAGGAGGGGAAAGCTGGCCGGGGAGCTAACTTTTGGCAACCAGGGGCCCTTAGTAAACCACTGCAGCTTTCACCACCCGGGGGGCCCTGGGGAAACGTGGCTCGAGGTGGTGGTCCATCCTGCCGCCGCAGGTAGAAAAACAGCTGAAAGGCCCCCCGGTGGCTCGCATCCCATTGCACCCGTCAAGGCCCACCCCCCTCTCCCAAAAGGGGAGTGTTTTTCTTTGACATCTCCTCCCCGGTAAAGATGCCCCCCTGCTCCCCCGTTTATCATGGCGCCAGCAGTCTTTTCAGCGAGGCGATTGAAAAAAGAGCAACAGTATGGGGTCCAACCATCCTAAGGTGCAGCATTTGGACCTTTCTCCTGCCCCAAGTTGTTGGCTTTTTGCAGTCCCCCCCTTTTCCAAATGGGGACTCAGCCCCATTCAGAGAACTAATGGCTTGTGCCGACCCGAGATGGAGATTTTCCAAGCCGTAATTTTTTTTCCAAAAAATAAGGGGGGGTCCAGCACTTCAAAAAATTTTTTAGAACAAAAAGGTTTTGGGTCAGTCCTTGAGCTTTTATCGGTTTTTTCCCCAAGGTCCCAGGGGCAGCGGGGGCCCCTTGGGCTGTAATTTACGGTCGGGGGCCCCAGTTAATGTCCTTTACGGGCCCACTGGGTAAAATGTGCTTCATGCCCGGGCCCCACACAAAAAAACTTGGACAGGAGACGCCGTTTTCCTCCACGTTGTAAAATTTGCTGCACCTGCGCCAATGTCCGCCTCTCCTCCCCCACCCTCCCCACCATCTCACCCCCTCCAAAAGTACTGCCCCAATCATACCACATGTGTAGGGCAAAAGCGGTTTCCGCATTTTAAACCCCCCCGGCCCTTCCCCAGGGCCCGAAACCCGGAAGTCCCGGGGGAGGAACTGCCCCCGGGTTTCATGCAGAAAGAAAGGGATGTGTGGCTTTCTCCGCGCCAACTGCAAATGGGGAACCATGGTGAGGACAAGGGGGAAGGAACATGGGTTTCCGCGTCCCAACCGGGAGGGATGGTCCATGGCCCTGCAGGGCGCAGGGTTTTTTCAATTTTGGTTGTAAAAAACGTTCCGGAAGTTTTCCCACCGATCTTCAGAAAAATTTAAAAAAGGCCCGGAAACTGTCCCAAGAAACTTTACCCTTTTCTCCCAACCCGGGGAAAACACCCTCCTCGGGTTCCCAGCGGAAAAAAAGGCCCCCCCCCCAAAACACACTTTTGATATGGATTTTTCCAACCCGCTGGAATTCCAGCGCGGGCACATGTTGGCCCCGACTGTTTGACAAAAGAAAAAGGCCTTTAAACCCGATTTTTTGATGATCCAGGCAGCAGAATTTCCCCCCTGTGTAACTTTGATTGTCAGCCAGTGGCACCCTCATCCCGGACACCTTTCCGTTTTTTTGAGGCCCTTCGAGGGGGCGGGCGTTTAAATTTGTCAGGTCGCCAGGACTACGGGATGAATAAAAGTCATTCCACTGCTTCATGTCCTGGGGGAGATGCTGAAAAATCCCGTTGGGGGAGGGGATGGAGACCGTGGCGACTACATTCCGTGGCCCCATGAGTCCCGGGGGGGGAAATGGGAAAATGGTGAGGGAGGAGGAGGGCTTTTCCGGAAACAAAAAAAAAAATTTTCTGGTGAATGAGTGGTATTTTTACCCCCGGTGACAAGAGGAGGAGGCCCGGGGGCAGCTGGAGGAGGTGGATGGGGATGAGGAAGACGAGGCGAGACCCCCCAAAACACCGTGGGCGTAATCAGTGGGGAAAAGGAGGCAGGGAGCCCCTTTGGAGTCCCCTTTTTTTCAGATGGTCCGCCCCGCATGCTTATTTGCCCCCCGCTAGTGCAGTTTTAATAGTCGCATCCGGCAAAGGGGAAAGGGTTCCCCCCGGGGTCTCCACCCCATTGGGGCCCCCGCTACCGGTCCAAAAAGGGGGCCTTTTTCCCAGCTATTGAGAGGGAAGGGCAAACTCAAATTTCTATAAAGGGGAAATTTCCCCCGTAATCAGTTGGCGGGGCCTATGTGCCCCGCATCGGGCCCTCCTTGACAGGGTTTAAACCCGGGGGGTTTCCTCAGCGCTTCCCTACCTTTCTGCCGCGGTGTGGGGGAAAGGGGGGGGGTAAAGGGGCGTCCGAATCAGTAAAACCTAAGGTCTGGGGTCCTGATGAGCAGCTTCCCTTCCCCCCGCCCCAAATGAGGGGGCAGTCGCCTAGCAGCAGCAGCCAAGCAGGCCCCGGAGCAGTCCCCGAACCAAAGGTTGTGGCCTTAAATTGGCGCACTCTGCCACCTCAGTTAGAAGGTCCCCCTGGGGGGCTACTGGGCAGCCAAAAATGGGGTGTGTGGCCGGGAACTTGCCCAGTTGCAGTGGGGGAAGCTGTCCCGCCCCCGGCCCGTAATGTGGCATCAGAGCGGGTGTTCAGTGGGGGGGGCGGGGGCCATCGTTACCCCAAAGGGGGAACCCGCTTGTCCACGGGAAATGTTTGGGGGCGGGCTTTACCTTTTTTCAAGATGAATAGGGTGGAATTTGGCCAGGATTTCCACACAACCCAAAGCCCCCAGGGTCAGTCTGGGGTTTAAACTACCCCCCTCAGCCCCTATTTTGATGCCGCCCCCCGCCCGAGCCACCAAATCTGATGACAGTTTCTCCATCTGGCCTACCCCTTTTTTTACCCGGGCTGGTTTTTGCCACCCACCTCAACCTCTGCATTGTGCCCCCTCTATGACCCCATGCTGCTGCTGCCCGTTGCTGTTGCCCCTGATATCCCACCCGTGTCATTGTGCCCCCTGTCCCGACTCATGCTGCTTTCCGCCATGACCTCCCCTCTCAGTCAATTTTGCCCATTCTGTGGCTTCCTTTCCCGTTTTGCCAACCCCCAGAATGTCATTGTGCCCCTCTCTTCCCCTCATGCCCGATGCTGTGACTCCCGCCGTGCCCCCCACACTGGTGTGATTGTGCCACCCCCGGCCCCGGGCCTCATGCTCTGCCGCCGTGACCCCGCTCAGTTCATTGTGCCATTCTGTGGCTTCCTCCTGTTTTGCCACCCCCCGAATGGGCATTGTGCCACCCGCTGATCTCATGCGCTGCTGTCGTGACCTCCACACTGTGTGATTGTGCCCCTCTGTGGGCCCCAATACTGGTTTTTCCGCCTCCCGAATTCATTGTGGGCCCCTGCCCGGGTCTCATTTTGCTGCTGCCGTGACCTCCCCAATGTGTGGGAATTTTTGCCCCCCTTTTTGGCCCCAATACTGTTTTGCCGCCTCCAGAATGTCATTGTGCCACTCCTGATCTAAAATGCTGCCCGTCGTGACCTCCACACTGTATAAATTTTGCCACTCTGGGCGGCCCAATACTGTTTTGCCCCCTCCAGAATGTCTTTTGTGCCCCTGGCCCCGACCTCATACTGTGCCCCGGGGACCTCCGCTCTCAGTCATTGTTTGCCACTCTGTTTGGGCCCCTTTTTGTTTTGGGCCCCCTCCAGAATGTCAATTTTTGCCACGCCCCACCCCATGCTTTTGTGGCTGCCGCCGTCACCCCCACACTCTGTCACTAATGTTGCCACCTGAGCTCTCAGCTTTGTTTTTTTCAGCTTTCGCTGGCATGACTTTATCAGGCTACATTCCCCTTGAGTTTTTTGGTCAGTTTTGCCCTCTTGAGTGCCCAGGGAATTTTATAGTGAAGCGATTCTAAGAGCGGCGGCAGTCATCTGCGTGTCATACTAAAACACAACATTGTATGAAGACCAAACCAAGCTCCCTCTGCATATTTAAGCATGGCACAACGTTCTACAGCAACCTGCAGGCTCTGTGCAGCCTGGAAATAGCTGCTTTTTAATGCGTTTCATGCCCAAGTAATTCGGACCGAATTTATTTTTGTCGGAAAATTCGGCGAAGTGACCGAATCGAATTTTTGAGAAATTCGCCCATCTCTAATTATATGTATCATAATTTGTTTCTTCCTGAAATTTATTAAGTTCTTGTTTGGTTGTTTCTCTTTGTTCTTGTATATCTTGTAATTTTTTTGCTTCATGTTCCACAATTAGTTTTATTAATTTGATTGAGCAATCAGTGAGCACACTATTCCATTGTTTTAAGAAATCCTCTGTATATATAAATGATGGTAATTTTTTTAATCTCAGTCCTCTCGGTATTATATTTTTTTCTAGATACACATTTAGGGAATTCCGGTCCCACCACAATTTCGTTTCCTGTAATAAAATTTTCTCCAGCTTGTTAAACAGTATTAGCATATCTTCTTTTTTTTCCATTTGATTAGGCATTGTCCCAAATACTTGGGCCAATTTGGCCTCTCTATCCATATCGGATTATAGAAAACACAGCGTTTCAAGGTGTAACTAAAATCTTCAGTACCCTCTGCTATGTACTAATGCAGGATATGTAATAATATACAAGATGCTAAAATATATTGTCGTGGCGTTCTCTCCAAAACCGTATGTATAAACACCAAAGAGAGTTTTCACTTGCGTGAAGAGAAAGGAGACGACTCACCACTTCAAATCTTAATTGTTGCACCTGTTCTGTCATGCTCCATGCAGCTTGCAATATCTTCACGCCCGGTCTTCTGGCTCCCGGCAAGAGCCCGATTCAGCAAACAACAAAAAAGAAGATGTGAAGGCCAGCGTAGTTGCAAAGATAAGTGCTACTTTATTCCTTGTACAAATAGTGCAGAGGGTACACTAATATTCCACCAACGCGTTTCGGGCTATTTGCAGAGCCCTTTTTTCACGGTGAAAAATTGTATACTAACAAAAGTGAACTATATAGTAACGTGACTTTTCCGTAACCGCCCACTTTCAAGTCACTTCCTTAATTTAAAAACAAATACATGTATCCCTAAAATACACCAAGAAACCTTATTTGTTCATTCTATATGGGACTAAGAATTTTCAAATACCCTTTACTCATTGCTAGTAGATATACACTCACCGGCCACTTTATTAGGTACACCATGCTAGTAATGGGTTGGACCCCCTTTTGCCTTTAGAACTGCCTCAATTTTCGTGGCATAGATTCCACAAGGTGTTGCAACGATGCTAAATTTGGTACCAAGGGGCCCAAAGAGTGCCAAGAAAATTTTTCCCCACACCATGACACCCCCCACCACCAGCCTGAACCCGTTGATACAAGGCAGGATGGATCCATGCTTTCCTGTTGTTGACGCCAAATTCGGGACCCTCCATCCAAATGTCGCAGCAGAATCGAGACTCATCAGACCAGGCAACGTTTTTCCAATCTTCTTCTGTCAATTTCGATGAGCTTGGGCAAATTGGAGCCTCAGTTTCCTGTTCTTAGCTGAAAGGAGTGGCCCCCGGTGTGGTCTTCTGCTGCGTAGCCCATCTGCTCAAAGTTCGCCGTTTGTGCGTTCAGAGATGCTCTTTGCCTACCTTGGTTGTAACGGGTGGCTATTTGAGTCACTGTTGCCTTTCTATCAGCTCGAACAGTCTGCCCATTCTCCTTTGGACCTCTGGCATCAACAAGGGCATTTCCGCCCACAGGACTGCCGCTCACTGGAAGTTTTTCTTTTTCGGACCATTTCTGTAAAACCCTAGAGATGGTTGTTGTGTGAAATCCAGGAGATCAGCAGTTTCTGAAATACTCAGACAGCCTTCTGGCACCAAAAACCATGCCACGTTAAAAGGCACTCAAATCACCTTTCTTCCCCATACTGATGCTGGGTTTGAACTGCAGGAGATTTTCTTGACCTTTGTTACATGCCTAAATGCACTGAGTTGCCCCCTGTAATTGGCTGATTAGAAATTAAGTGTTAACGAGCAGTTGGACAGGTGTACCTAATAAAGTGGCCGGTGAGTGTATGCTAGGTCGTTCCTATAATTTAACCCTTGTGGAGCTCGTGTTTCTAGGGCATAGATCCAGTGTGCTTCCCGTATTCTTCCTTGTCTTTCCCAATCACTGCCATCTCTAGGTTTTGGTACTTTCTCTATGGCAAAACAACACATGTTCTCTATATTACTCTCATGTTGCTCTATAAAAGGTTTTGCTATACCTGAGTACGTATTGTTGCCTTTTCTTATGTTGGCCATATGTTCTGCGATTCTAATTTTAAATTTTCTAATGCTGCTCCCTATATAGCTTTTCTTGCATATGGAACATTGTATAACATAAATAATGTGATCTGAATCACAATTAAGGAAATCCTAGTTAGAGTAGCAGTGGAATTTCATCTAAATAAAAGTTCATTGTATGAAGAAGGATTGAAAATATTTTTATTAGAAAGCATAGATTTCCTGCTCTATAACAACTTTTTCAGATTTAATCAAACATTTTACCTGCAACTATGTGGAGTCCCTATGGGAGCCACGGCCTCACCCTCACTGGCCAACCTATTTATAGCTTGGTGGGAACAACGAACCATTTACCATCTGGATAATCCCTTTTCTGGTGCAATAGTCTGGTATGGGCGTTACATAGACGATCTGTTAGTCGTCTGGAGAGGAGTGGTAGCGTCCGTACCAGACTTTGCCACATACATAAATAAAAATGACGTTAATCTTAATTTTACTTACAACTATAATGAGCGAAACATCTCTTTTCTAGATATCTATCTTACCGGTAATGCGGAGAAAAATGAAGTGGAGACTAAACTTTATAGAAAATCTATTGGGGGAAATACTGTGTTAAGAGCTGACAGTTGTCACCCAAGACACACAATTAACGCTATACCCTATGGGGAATACAGTAGAGCTAAAAGAATCTGCACAAGTACAGAGGAATTTGAAAAACAGAAGGAAATTATTGACATGAGATTAAGAGAGAGAGGTTATAAAGAGAAAACATTATTAACAGCTAGAAATAGAATACAGAAGAAAACTCAAGCCAATCTACTTACCCCAAAAAAGAGGAATAGCAAAGATTTTAAAGGGACAGTTTTTTCCACTCCGTACAGTGTAGATTTTGAAGATATAAAAAAACTGATGTACAGAAATGTAAATATTCTACGGCAAGATCCAACACTGGCTGATATACTAGATGAAGGGATAAAAGGGTAGCAAAACGAAAAATGAACCATAGGCCAGACAGTAACAACAAGTGATTTTATTGCAGCTAAGGGTCAAAGTACATGGCTAGCACAGAAAGGCTTTTTTGGTTGTGGTAAAAAATGATGTAGTGTATGCAAGTATGTAAAGAAAGGGGAGATTTTGGAAGAGATGAGCAGGAACAGCTAGGTACAAAATAAAGGATTTCCTTAATTGTGATTCAGATCACATTATTTATGTGATACAATGTTCCATATGCAAGAAAAGCTATATAGGGAGCAGCATTAGAAAATTTAAAATAAGAATCGCAGAACATATGGCCAAAATAAGAAAAGGTAACAACACATACTCAGGAATAGCAAAACACTTTATAGAACAACATGAGGGTAATATAGAGAATATGTGTTGTTTTGCCATAGAGAGAGTGCCGAAACCCAGAGATGGCAGTGATTGGGAAAGACAAGTAAGAATACGGGAAGCACACTGGATCTATGCCCTAGAAACACGAGCTCCACAAGGGTTAAATTATAGGATTGACCTAGCATATATCTACTAGCAATGGGAAAAGGGTATTTGAAAATTCTTAGTCCTATATAGAAGGAACAAATAAGGTTTTTTGGTGTATTGTATGTATATATGTATTTGTTTTTAAATGAAGGAAGTGACGTTGAAAGTAGGCGGTTACGGAATGTCAGCGTTACTATATAGTTCACTTCAGTTAGTATACAAGTTGTCACCGTGAACAAGGGCTCTGCAAATAGCCCAAAACGCGTTGGTGGAATATTAGTGTACCCTCTGCACTATTTGTACAAGGAATAAAGCAGCACTTATCTGTGCAACTACGCTGGCCTTCACATCTTCTTTATTGTTGTTTGCTAAGATATCCGATAGTCGATAATAGATTATCGCCGATGACCATTAAAGTCTATGGGAGAGGAACAACACCTTCATTCTTACATCCAAAGAGGGATGGAGAAGCTGGAATTAACATCCACAACAGTCAAATGGATACGTGCTACTCTACTTAGGCAACACACTTAGGTTATAAAGACCACAGAAAAAAATCACAGTCCATTCAATATCCCTGTCTTGCTCCACAACATGACCATTAAACCTGCATCACCCACAAATTAAAAAGTGCCAGAAGGCAGTATGATTTGAACCATCATTTTACTTGAACTGGACATTGACTATACCTGTCCTGGACCGCAGTATGACCATTAAACCTGTCTGACCCCCAAATTAAAAAGTGCCGGGAAAAGGAGTCTTTGAACCACCATTTTAGTTGAACTGGACATTAACTATATCAAACCTGTCTGACCCACAGATTAAAAAGTGCTGGGAAAAGGATTCTTTGAACCACCATTTTAGTTGAACTGGACATTGACTATACCTGTCCTGAACCGCAGTATGACCATTAACCCCTTAACGACCTTGGGCGTATCCATACGTTCAGGTCGTTTGGGGGTTCACGCACCTGGACATATGGATACGTCCTGAGGATCGCGCGAACTCTAAAGCAGAGTTCGCGCAATCGGCGCAGGGTGTCAGCTTTATATTACAGCTGACATCCCGCAGCGTCAGCCCCGACCCCGGATTGCTCCGGTGGGGGCCGGTTAACCCCTTAATCATCGCGACCATCGGGTCGCAATAACTAAGAGAGACGCAGGAGGAAATCGCTCCTCCTGCGTCTGTCGGCGGCAGCAGCGCACGGATCGGGCGATCCGTGCAGCTCCTGCCTTCCTACAGACAGCACGGAAGGCATTTGCTTTAATTTCTGTGAAATATCTAAAGGGTTATCAAACTTCCTAAATAGTGTTGTAAATACGTTAAGGGGTCTAGTTTCTCAGATGGCGTCACTTATGGGGGTATCTAACATGCAGGCCCCTCAAAGCCACGTCAGAACTGGAGTGGTCCTTAAAAAAATTTATATTGCAAATTTTCTTGAAAATTTGAGAAATTACTACTAAATTTCTAAGCCCTCTAATGTCGTAAAAAAAAAAAAGACATTTAAAAAATTATGCCAACCTATAGTGGATATATGGTAGATGCTAGTTATAAACTATTTTGTGGTGAATAATTATCTGTCTTGCACGCAGAAATTTTGCAACTTTCAAAATCGCAAATGTTTCCAAATTTTCATGAAATTTTGATATTTTTCACAAACAAACAAGGATTGTATGGATAAAAATTTCTTACTAACTTAAAGCACAATGTGTCACGGAAAAAATCTTGAATCACCTGGATAGGAAAATGTCAAAAAATCATTCTCACATAAAAAAACACATGTCAGATTTCAAAAATAGGGTGTGTCGGAAGGTAAAAACAGCTGGTCCTTTAAGGGGTTAAACCTGTTGAC
>JAODAL010051397.1:0-26698 GCA_025379985.1 Phyllomedusa bahiana
TTTTCTGTATATGTGGCCTATAGGTAGAGTTAAAAACATTTATGATCTAATAACTATGTCATATCTCGAGGTGGAACATATTACTTAGTAAGTTCAGTCAGTTCTTAAAATTGATGTGTTAGAAGCAGTAAAAAGAAACAAATGTGATGAGGGCCACATTGTTATGGCTAGACAACTGTGTCAGAGTATCTTTAAAATTATAAGTCTTTTGTGGAGCTTTCAGTATCCAATGGTTAATACCTACAAATTAATATATTATATAATAGAAAGGTATCAGAACATACAGGGTATCACAGCTTTTTCCATATGCAGCTGCATAGCCACAGAACAGTAAGAGAGCCCATTCTAATCTCTGCCCCTTGCCAAAAATCACCTGCAGTCGACACATGAACGTCAGTACTTTACAACAGAATAATAAAATACACTTTTGTTAGGAATGACATGAACTCACTTGCCATTTCATTCTTCCCTATTTAGGTAAACATTAGCTTATATGTTATATGGGTACTTTAATGTGTGTTTGTTTGAAGTTGTTGCATGAGTACAGGTCAGGATCTTTTGCATGTCAGTTGATCTGGGGTGCACCTGGAGCTTGTAAACTGTTTCTAGCTTCTATAAAGCTCAGTTGATTTTGGCAGTCTACACTGCAGAGTACACTGCAATGTCTCCTGTCTAGTCCTTAAATGTTGGTACTTGAAATCTTCTGTCTAGTTCAGTTGCGTCAAACTGTAGTATATTGTTCTTTCTTGTCTAAGTTTCATTTGGCCAAGTACTTCAGTTTTGAATCAGTTTGGAGTTTGACCGGTTTCTGCTGGGCTCAGTTCAGGAGTCACTGGGTCCTACATCTGCTTTCTGAATAAGGGCCAGTTGTAGCTTAGGGATATTTTTGAGGGAAAGCTTTAGGATCGGTTTTAGGGATAAAGGTTCTTGTATTAGAGACAATTATGGGGTGAGGTTTAGGGGAAGATTTAGTCACAGTTTTTTTAGGGTCATTTATCACTCTTGTTTCTAGGTTGAACCTGCATGTGAATCCCTATCAACTGTACACCTGGCATCATCCTCTCACTGTTCATTTACTGAGTCATTTAGCAGTGAGTCTTTCTTCTTTGACTGATCCACTCTTTGCTACAGATTTGCCTAGTCCAACAAATAATATTTTTTTACATCATTATTCAATGCTTACCTGGTAAGAGAAAGTATGTAGTAAGTAAGGGAATAAGGAAAGCTGATGAAAGAAGTGTGATGCTGTGGGCAAAGATGTGCTGGGAATCCTTGGGTCTTGGCATTCATGTACATCTTACTTTGGCACTTACTAACTACCTCATCATTGCAACAAATCAAACAAGTCACTTCATGTCAATGATATTCTCTAATAGCAGCAATGTCTTTCTGCTGGATACAGTGCCCTTCTATGCTGCAAAATGTGGTGTCTAATAGTTTGCAGAATATGACAAAAAGTTCAAGGCGTTGTCTTATTCTCAAGAATAAGAATCATCTTATATTGTCTTACTGCCATATACCACATAACTGCTTCAAAGGTCTTGTGTAGTCCATTCCTTGATGCATCAGAGCTGACTTTGCTCAAGAGGGGGAATTACAATTTTTTAGACAATATTAATACAATGTGTATACTGTATGTGTAAATATAAATATGTATATGAGTCACAGTGTGTGGATATGTATGTTTTTATAATATGTATGCCAGTGTGCCAAATAGCATTGCTGAGAACCTTTTTTTTTTTTTTAAATTCTGCTCATGTCTCTGAATTGTAATGTTGTCAGTTGTCACCAGATTTTCCTGCTAAAACAGGTTTTTCATTTATGCTTTTATCATTTTCTTTTTCGAAGCATAAATTCCATATGCCCAAGCAAAGTTAGAAACATACTGGTGTAATATAAGTTGAATGCTTCAACACCTTTTATTTCTTAGTCAGCAGTGGCCATCGTCTGCAGATAATTTCTGTTCTGGGAAAATGAACATTATCTTTTCTATTGATGTCTGTAATCATAGTAATAATTATTGGAGAATGCAATAGAACATGCAGAGTATTACAATCCTTACCATGAGCTACAATTAGTCTGATGTTTACTGGCTCAGCTTGAAAAATTATCACAGAATCCATATGCCTTATTTTAAGTACCATTATTTTATTTTAACAGTGTTGATTCTTATGAGCTTATATGACCCTATAAGAATCAATGCAGTTAAATATGTGTAATATATTTATGTATTTAGGGTGACACACATGAAATTTGGCATGTGAACACCAAAAATAATGGCATAGAATGCGCCTGATTTATGAACCTGCTCTAGGGCGATATTTCTGGCTCAGGTATACCACTTTGAAAGTGGTATACTTGTTCTAGCTGTAATGTGCCTTGAAATGCTATAGCGAAGCTATACAGTGGGTATAGAAGTATTCAGACCCCTTTAAATGTTTCACTCTTTGTTTCATTGCAACCATTCAGTAAGATCAAAAAAGTTCATTTTCTTGCACATTAATGTACACTCTGCACTCCATCTTGAAAGAAAAAAAACAGAAATGTAGATATTTTTGAAAATTTATTAAACAAGAAAAACTGAAATATCACATGGTCATAAGTATTCAGACCCTTTGCTCTGACACTTATATTTAACTCACATGCTGTACATTTCCTACTGATCCTCATTGATATGGTTCTACTCCTTCATTGGAGTACAGCTGTGTTTAATTAAACTTATTGGACTTGATTAGGAAAGGCACACACCTATATAAGATCTCACAGCTCACAGTGCATGTCAGAGCACATGAGAATCATGAGGCCTAAGTAATGGTCCAAGGAGCTCAGAGACAGAATTGTGGCAAGGGATAGATCTGTCCAAGGTTACAAAAGAATTTCTGCAGCACTCAAGGCTCATAAGAGCACAGTAGCTTCCATAATCTTTAAATGGAAAAAGTTTGGGCGACCACAACTCTTCCTTGACCTGGCCATCCAGCCAAACTAAGCAATCGTGGGAGAAGAGCCTTGGAGAGATAGGTAAAGAAGAACCCCAAGATCTCTGTGGCTGAGCTCCAGAGATGCAGTAGAGAGGTGGGAGAAAGTTCCACAAAGTCAATTATCACTGCAGCCCTCCACCGGTCGGGGCTTTATGGCAGAGTGTGCCAACAGAAGCCTCTCCTTAGTGCAAGACATATGAAAGCCCACACAAAAAAAAAAAACACATGAAGGACTCCCAGACTGGTCTGATGAGTCGAAGATTGAACTTTTTGGTGTTAATTGTAAGCGGTGGAGAAAACCAGGCACTGCTCATCACCGTCCCAATACAATCCCAACAGTGAAACATGGTGGTGACAGCATCATGCTATGGTTTTTTTTTTCAGTTGCAGGGACAGGGCGACTGGTTGCAATTGAAGGAAAGATGTGGCCAGGTACAGAGGTATCCTGGATGAAAACCTCTTCCAGAGTGCTCTGGACCTCAGATTGGGCCGAAGGATCATCTTCCAACAAGGCAATGACCCTAAGTACACAGCTAAAATAACAAAGCAGCAGCTTCAGAATAACTCTGTGACCGTTCTTGACTGGCCCAGCCAGAGCCCTGACTTAAACCCAATTGAGGATTTTTGGAGAGACTTGGAAATGGCTGTCCACCAAGGTCAGGGAACTGGAGAGGATCTGCAAGGAAGAATGGCAGAAGATCCCCAAATCCAGATGTGAAAAACTTGTTGCATCATTCCCAAGAAGACTCATGGCTGCACTAGCTCAAAAGAGTGCTTCTACTCAATACTGAGCACAGGGTTTGAATACTTAAGACCATGTGATATTTCAGTTTTTAGTTTAATAAATTTGCAAAAATATCTACATTTCTGTTTTTTTTTTTCAAGATGGGGGTGGGGGTGCAGAGTGTACATTAATGAGCAAAAAAATTACCAAATGGCTGGAATGAAAGAAAGAGTGAAACACTTAATGGGGCCTGAATACTTTCCGTACCCACTGTAAATATGTAGCTTTGCTACTATTCTAGTGCGCCCCACCTCCTGCACACCCCCATCCCCTCCCCCCGATCGGGCGCATTACAAAGCACAACAGGCACTATGTAATGCGCCTGAGAATGGCGTGAGGGAGATTTAAACATGTATGAATGGGGCTGCACCTGATATCGGGCTGAAAAGACGCCAGATATCTGGCACAGCCCCGTTCATACATGTCGCCCTTAATGTTTAGATGTGCAGTCATATCTGCGTCATGTACTGTATTCTACATTATATCATTAAAAAAAGATTTGCATACGATGTTGCAAAATGGAAAACATCACTTGATGTCAGAACCTGACAACCTGAAAATTATACATAGATGAACAGCACTAAATAAACACTGCTTATGTCTTCCTATAAAAGCAGTCTGACCCAGCTCACTTTTATAGAAATTTCCCTATTCTGAACCAATCATTGATTGACTGTCATGTAGTGTTCCCTCTCTGTTTAAAAAAGATGCTCTACAGAAGCTGTAGTGTATAATATAAAGATGTGTCTCAGCTGCAAAACATCAAGATGCATATCAAAGCAAATGAAGAACTTCAAAATAAACTTAACTGCTGCAGAACATCATTTTGAAAAGGAAAAAGGTGATTTATATCTAACAGAGGAAAGATAACAGTTTTAATCTACAAAAAAATCTGCACTGCAGCAGCTGAGGAATGTGTTAGAAAGGATTAAGTACTTTTAGGGCATGTCCCCACAGAAAGGGTTTTCGGCCGGTTTTTCAGCCAGTTTGCGGTTTTTCAGACCGCCGGAAAAACCGGCCGAAAATGAGCACAATGGTGCTCTATGCAAAACCTGTGCAGCAGTCCCCACTGCACAGGTTTTGCCGTCGGACGTTTTTGCCGCCGGCGGTCCGCTCAGAAAACATTGTAGAAGCACAATCTTCCGTCCGGTTTCCCGACGGAAGATGTGCTTCTCAATGGGAGGGGGGAGGGCTCTTCTCCGCTCATCGCGGAGAAAAGCCGCCCCCCCCGGGGCGTGGGGCGGGCACAAACGGGACAAATAGGGCCCCGGAAAACCCGGGGCCGGTATTTGCCTGTGCGGGGGGGAAACGCCCCCTTAATTGTAAAAAAAACATAATATGAACACATAAAAAACAATATTAAAAAAAAGATATGAAAAAAAAATTTTTAGGGTTCTAGTGGGCTAAGAAAATAAAAAACAAAACAAAACACATACCTCTCTCAACACGAATCCAGATTTCCCCCTGTACCACTTTAACAGTCTTCTTTTCCTTCCGTCTTTTTCAAAAAAGGGCGCCACGCTGTGGCCACTGAATGGCTCCAGCTGTCACATGCCTTAGCCCAGCATCACTATTCTAAGCAGTTGCACATGACTGTTGCAGTAAATCATTTGCCGTGGCGTTGATATCCCATTTAAAAGAAGAATGAAGGAAAGCAAAATCATTGGAGATTTAGGATGTTGCAGCAATGGGTCTGAGTTAAGTATGCAAGTTTTTTTTTTTTTTTTTTCTAAATCCATCAGAGCTCTTAAAAAGAAAAAAAAAGTGGACAGCTTCTTTAAGACATTTGTGTCTTTCTGTTTTTTTTTCATTCATAGAACTCCTTAGTGACTAATATTACTACAATTTACAGGAGCCCCATAATGCCATGAATAATGAACCATAGCAAAAGTAACCGATCACCAGAGTAATTTCTGTGCCATTTTGATGCAGATTTTTTTTTTTTACAGCTTTTTAGGCCAATACCAACACTGGCTCGTAAGTGAATGAGGAAAAATGAAAGCTTTTTCTTACCTTTCACAGAATACACTCTTAGTTTTGTCCTCGAAAAGTGCATCAATATGACGTAAAAAAACACTGTGAGTGCACTGAATTTGATCAACTGAAAACAAAGCTGCTATTTTGGGCAGATTCTTCTTCAGCTGGGTTCAATACTCTGCAAATATTTGTCCCTCTTGTGAACCACTTGGAACTTGATGAGACACTCAAACAGCTTCTATATGAGGCAGGCAATCACCTGTGGAGGACTTCACTTTGATGATCTTCTTCAAGCCTGGAGTTTACATTGACTGGCTTCATCTCTCTATATACATTAGACAACCACTTATGTTGTTATGGCAACTTATCATTCAAGCAATGGAGTTACACCCTGCTTTTTCTAACACTCATATCCTGAATATCTTGTGTCCAGTGCTGTCCTATAGCCTATCTTCACTGTCTTCCTGATTCTTCCCATTGCTCCATTCCTAGCTCTGACTTCTTCATTTCTCCCTTGCTATGATGTCTTAGCTGCTGATTTTCAATTCAGACTAAAACTGTAACTTGGTCCTTACTCCCGAGTACTGTTGCAGTCTGACCCTTAGCTTGGTCTCTGAGCTTGCAGATTTGCATTCACTTACTTTTGATTTTCCAACCACATCTGCTAAAAGTTTGTTCCTATAATATATGACTCTTTCAGTACACTGCACTCTGCAGCAACTGAAGTAAATGTTCTTTGATTTTTTTCAGACTTTACCTCTGTTTTTCCCTGAAGTGAATGCAAAGTAAATATTCGAATGTTCTGTCCAGATATCTTTCAAAATACAATATGTTGTTTCCTTCCTTCTTGACTATGCTGCTCTATACTATATTCATCACTGTGAAGAAGGGCAGGTTGGATGGTGTATTGCAGATGATGGGTGGAGTAGTAGGGGATGGAATGAGTAGTAGTTGTCTGCTGGTGGTGCACTGGCAACTGAAAAAGATAACAGCAAATAATGTTCTTGGAAAACTTCAGGATTTTACTCACGGCTACTTTGCTTGAGGACGTTTCAATTTACTACATCAGGGCACATTGCACTTGAGCACGTCAGAGACTTCACTTCTCAGTACTGAGTGACTCTCAGTTTCTTTCATGACTTCAACCCAATCCAGCTGTGCAAGGTTCTGGCATCTGGCACTGATTCCTTTCCAGTCCAGAGCTGCACGAAGCTGGCACCTGATGACTGAGGACTCTCACACTCAGTGTTCACAATGGTCCCTTAGTCTCTTCAGCAATTCCCCAAACTTCCCACCTTAATCTCTGTTGTCTCAATCTATCCTCTCTGCTGTTCCTATTATTCTATATTAGACAAGCTCATCAAAGCCTGCACAACCTATGATAGGTAGGGTTACCTTTTTGGTTACATACAAAGTGTAACTTTTAGAACACTGAACTGAAACTGAGGGCAGAGCAAACAGGCTTCCCTATTTAGCTCCTCCTGTGTCAGCTCTCTGGTAGACTGCTAACTCAGTAGCCCCACCTCCTTTCCTGAATCCTAAACTGCAATGCTAGCAACCCGTTCTTTACTATACACTGCCATATTAGCTCTGCTATTCCAAGTTGAGCCTGTTAAAGGGACAGTGGTGATGGATGGGGTTTTAACAGCAGGGTACATTGCTACAAACTCTAAAGAGTTAAAGTTTGTCAATTAGAAGCCTAACAATCTCGTGTGTTGCTGATAACACACATCAAGGAGTGATGTTGCTATTACGGCCACTGATAAAACAGAATAGTGATTTTTAACTTAGGAAAACTTATGTAAACAAGCTGGAAATAAGAACTGCCTTAACTTTGAAAGGAAGCAAAATCAGAAATACAATGCATTTGGTCTATATTAACCTATTTGCATATGTTTAAAGCTAATCAATGAGGTGAAAATATCCCTTTAATGCACATTTAAAAACATGACATCCTGCGGATGGATAAATAAGAAGGAATACAAGAATACAAGTATAAATGAGCATAACTCTTTAATTCGTTAACAGATAAGCAGTGTGAAGGTTTGAAAGTTTAATTTGTCTCTGATTTGATCTTTAGTTCATAGATGTGATGTCACTAACATGACCTAAGGTCCTATTAACCCCTTAAGGACATGGCCAGTTTTGGACGAAAAGACAATCCTTTTTTTAAACGTGCTGTAAATCACTTTATGTGGGAACAATTTGTGAATGCTTTAACATATCTTACTACATCTGAGAAATTTTTGGGGGACACAATGTAAATTAATTTGATAGCTTTGTATCTATTTATTAAAAACATCTGAAATTTACAGAAATTTGTTTAAAGATTTGCAATTTTCAGAATTTGAATGTCTCTACTTTTAACCCCTTCCTGACATTTGACATACCCATATGTCATAGCGGGAACGGACTTCCTGCAAATTGACGTATTGGTACATCATGAGGATTGTGCAAGCTTGCAAGTGGAGCTTGCACAATCGCAACATGCGACCAGCTGTATATTACAGCTGGCCTCGTGCTGCATTGCCCGCGTCCGGAGCTCACTCTACCCATGGGTAATTAACCCTTTGGCTGCCACAATCTGTTACAATCGCAGCAACTAAGGAAAAAACAGAAGGACTGAGCTCCATCTACCTTCCATCGGCGCTCCTGCGATATAATCACAGAGCCGACTGCTTCACAGGCAACCTGGGAGCTTTGCAAAGCCTTCCGGGCTGCCTGTGATGTCACTATGCCATGCCCTGTGAGCATAGTCTAACATAGTGATGGACAATTGTCATGGAGACCAGTACATAGCAATTCCGCTGTGTTCTGATCTCCATTGTAACAGTGATCTGAAGATCACTGATGCAAGTCCCCTATGGGGAAAAGTAAAAATAGTAAATAGTAAAATAGTAAAAAAGTGCAAAAAGTAAAACAAAAACAAAAAATAAAAACACATACACTGCCCTTTTCCTCTTTATAAACGACAATCGTCCAAAAAAGATAAAAAATAAAAAAGTAAGCATATTTGGTATCGCCGCGCGCGTAACAACCTATCTTATAAATTGGGTATTGCCATAATCATATTGACCCACAGAGTAAAACTAACTTGTCACGTAAACTGCACGGTGAGAGATTTTAAAAATAAAAAACACTACTGTGATTGCAGTATTTTCTTCACTCTGCCTTCCAAAAACGGATTTAAAAGCAAAAAATAAGACTTGTCCTCTCAAAAATTATGCCAATAAAAATGTCAACTTAGCCCACCAAAAAACAAGTCCATACTCTTTACACAAATATAGTTATGGCTCTCAGACTCTAGCGATTCAAAAATGTGTTTTCCTTTATGAATGAAAGTGTTTTTATTGTGAAAAGCTGTAAAACAGAAAAAAGTTACAAATTGGGTATCGCTGTAATCAAATCAATCTGCGGAGTAAACTTTGCATGTCACAGTGACTGCTGTAAAAAATTTAAGTAAAAGCACTACCAGGATTGCTGAATTTTGTTCAAAATGCCTCACAAAAAAACCTTCATAAAAAGTGATCGAAGAGTCATATGAATCCCATAATGGGATCAATAAAAATGTCAACTAATCCCACAAAAAAACACGCCCTTAATTATCTATGTATATAGAAAAATAAAAAAGTTATGGCTTTCAGACTATGATAACACAATTTTTTATAAACACCTTTCCATTGTGTAAAAGTATTAAAACATAAAAAATATTAAATTGATATCATTGTAATTGTACCAATTCACATAGTAAAGTTATCGTGTCATCATTACCACAAGATGAACAATATAAAAATGAAGCACAAAAAACAATGGCGGTCGGTGTTATAATCCCCCTATTTTCATGGCCCAAGGCTAAAATGCACAATACACCAAGACATGAGATCCATGAGGGGTTTTGAATCATAAATGGGGTGATTTATGGAAGGTTTTACTTGTTATGGGTCTTTGGGGGCTTTGCAACCACCAAAATCTGCATTCCAAAAGCCAAATAGCGCTCCCTTCATTTTGTGCCCTGCCCTGTGCTCAAACAGCATTTACCCCCCAAATAGGGTACTGCTGAACTTGGAAGAATTGCTTATATTTCCAGGATTCCTTGTAAAAAATAAAAAATTTTCAGATAAAATTGAGATTATTTAAAAAAAAAAAAAAAAAATCCTAATTTTCACAGCCTAACATTAAAAAATTAATGAAACAACTGTTGGGCCAAATATATTTTTCACCCCCCCTGGAAAAATTTCCTTTAAAGGGGGGTGTTTTTTCCAATAGGGGGTTTTCCCAAAAATTTTCTTTTTCAGTTGGATGGGGCCCCAGGGACTGATTTTTGCCCACCTCCATAAAATCCCCCCCTTTTTAAAATTTTTTGTACACCTGTAGAAAATTCAAAATAACATTTAGAAAGTTTGTTAAACCTTTAAGTGTTGCACAATAATTAAAGCAAAATTAAGGTTTAATTAAAAAAAAAACTTGCTATTTAATTTTCAGTTATGCTCCATTTTTTCTGGAACACATTTTTTCCGAGAACTAGCACAGCCCCGTGCGCTATATTTTTAACCACCCGCACTCCAATATCAGGCGCATTACAGAGCGCCCGCCGCACTTTGTGATGCTCTTGAGGTTGGTGGGGGGGTGCGGAGGTGTGTCAACTACAAAACCCCAAGCAACATTCATACTTCAATACGCAAATCAAGGGCTTACAAGTTGCCGAATTTTTCCCAAAAAATTTTGATTCGGGGGGTTCCCGATTTTCCGACAAAATTTTTTTCGGTCCCAATTACTTCGGGGGAAATCACGTTAAAAAAAAACCCACTATTTTTTCCCGGCTGCACAGAGCCGCAGGGGGCTTAAACGTTGTCATGCAAATATTTAGAGGGCTTGTTGGTCTACATACAATGTTTGTTTTTAGAGACACGCCATGACTGCCGCCGCTCTTAGAATCGCTTCACTATAAAAATCCCGGGGACTTAAGAGGGGGAAAATGACCAAAAAAAATGAAAACAAAATGTAGCCTATAAAGCAAGGAGCGAAACTGGAAAAAACAAGCTGAGAGCCAGGTGGCAACATCAGTGCAGAGTGTGGAGGGAAAGGGCTGCCCCCACAGCACATGAGGGGTCCAAACAAAGGACACAATACAATCTGGAGGGGGCAAAAACAGAGTAGGCCAAGAGTGGGCCCTGACACGTGTGGAGGTCACGCAGCAGCCCATGAGGTCAAAGCCCGAAAGGGGGACAATGACATTCTGGTGGTCAAAAACAAGGATTTACCAAGGGTAGCCAAAGAAAAAGGTGGGAGTCACGGTACAGCAGCATAGGTCAGCATGGAACAATACATTCTGGAGGGGGCAAAAACAGGAGAAACCAAGAGTGGCACAAGATACAGAGGGGTCACGGGATACAGCATGAGGTCAGACATGGGACAATGATTCGGGGGTGGCAAAAACAGAGTAGGCCCCAGAGTGGCACAAAGACACAGTGGGAGGGCACGCACACCACAGCAGACATGAGGTCAAAGTGGGGACAATAAAATTTTGGAGTGGGGGAAAAACAGGGTTTGGTCACCCGAGTGGCAAATGACACAGAGTAGAGGGACGGGGCAGGAGCAACAGCATGAGGCAGACAGGGCACAATGACATTTTTGGAGGTGGCCCAAAAAAAGGGGAGCCATAGATGGCCTATGCCAATGTGGAGGTCCCACAGCAGCATAGGTCAGACAGGGCACAATAAATTCTGGAGGGGCAAAAACTGGAGTAGGGCCACGAGTGGCACAATGACACAGTTGGAAAGGGGCACAGACAGCAGCATGAGTCACAGGCCAAAAAACATTCTGGGGGGCAAAAACGGAGTAGACCACAGAGTGGCACAATGACACAGTGTGGAGGTCATGACAGCAGCAGCATGAGGTCAGACAGTGGCACAATGACATTCTGCAGGTGGCAAAAACTGGAATAGGCCACAGGGTGGCACAATGACACAGTGTGGAAGTCACGGCAGCAGCAGAAGAGGGCAGGCAGTGGCACAAAGACATTCTGGGGGTGGGAAAACAGAAGTAGACCACAGAGTGGCACAATGCACAGTGTGTAGGTCACGGCAGCAGCAGCATGAGGTCAGACAGTGGCACAACGAGATTCTGGAGGTGGTAAAAACTGGAGTAGGCCACAGAGTGGCACAATGACACAGTGTGGAGGTCACGGCAGCAGCAGCATGAGGTCAGACAGTGGCACAACTAGATTCTGGAGGTGGCAAAAACTGGAGTAGGCCACAGAGTGGCACAATGACACAGTGTGGAGGTAACTGCAGCAGCAGCATGAGGTCAGTCATTGGCAAAATGACATTCTGGAGGTGGCAAAAACTGGAGTAGGCCACAGAGTGGCACAATGACACAGTGTGGAGGGCACGGCAACAGCCACAGCAGCAGCATGAGGTCAGAGAGTTGCACAATGACAAATTCTGGAGGTGGCAAAAACAGGAGTAGCCACAGAGTGCACAATAAACACAGTGTGGAGGTCACGGCAGCAGCAGCATGAGGTCAGACAGTGGCACAATGAATTCTAGAGGTGGCAAAAACAGGAGTAGGCCACAGAGAGGCACAATAACACAGTGTGGAGGTCACGGCAGCAGCAGCATGAGGTCAGGCAGTGGCACAATGACATTCTGGAGGTGGCAAAAACTGGAGTAGGCCACAGAGTGGCACAATGACACAGTGGGGAGGTCACAGCAGCAGCTGCATGAGGTCAGGCAGTGGCACAATGACATTCTGGAGGTGGCAAAAACAGGAGTAGACCACAGAGTGGCACAATGACTCAGTGTGTAGGTCACGGCGGCAGCAGCAGCATGAGGTCAGACAGTGGCACAATGACATTCTGGAGGTGGCAAAAACAGGAGTAGGCCACAGAGTGGCACAATGACACAGTGAGGAGGTCACGGCAGCAGCAGCATGAGGTCAGACAGTGGCACAATGACATTCTGGAGGTGGCAAAAACAGGAGTAGGCCACAGAGTGGCACAATTACTTAGAGTGGAGGTGACGGCAGGAGCAACAGCATGAGGTCAGAGACTTGCACAATGACATGGTGTGGAGGGCACGGCAACAGCCACAGCAGCAGCATGAGGTCAGAGTGGCACAATGACAAATTCTGGAGGTGGCAAAAAGAGGAGTAGGCCACAGAGGGGCACAATGACACAGTGTGGAGGTGAGGTCACGGCAGCAGGAGCATGAGGTCAGGCAGTGGCACAATGACATTCTGGAGGTGGCAAAAACACGGGTTGAACATCAAAATGAAGGTTTTTCCGATGAGTTAATTATTGATATGAAAAAACTTGAAAAATTAATGACTAAGGAACTTAAGCTATGGTGGGATCAGACCTCCCTGGATCCATATGTGGAGCAGCGCATGATCCCACGAGGGTTGCGTATTCGCAAGTTTCCCACACATATATCCGATAAGAACTTTATGGAACAATGGAATCTTGAACTTACTGAATGCTCTTTGAAGTTAATGAAGCTACTTATAAATTATGAAGATAAGTTACGCGCCACGATAAATGAAGAAATTGTGATTTTATGAGATGTTCTAGCTCCTAAGGAATCCTTACCAGCATATAGAAATTTGAATGAAAAATTTTTAGTAAATATGAAAAAACTGGAGGATAACATTGTCGCTTATAAAAGCAAGAAATTTGCCCGTGACACAATGGACTATGACAGAGATGCAGTTTATAGATGGAAATCATAAATTAAATCCATTCTGAAAACGCCTTCCAATCGTAGTCAGTCTCACCTTGGTTCAAACAGAGTATCATTTCCGGATTTGGATACCTCCGAAGATTTAAGACTTTATGCTACTTCGGACGATACATCAGATGCCTCCACTGTAGAACAACCAGCCGACATCGTTAAATCTAAAGGCAAGCAGCCCAAACAGAAAAATTCAGGATTGCCAAAAAACGGAACAGACGCGGTGGCAGAAAACATAAATCTAAGAAAGCGAAACCAAATTCGCAACTATCGGTACTAGAACACCCAATAGTCAACCTATCAAGCTACATCATTTCTGAAAAGCAAATTAAACTGCTGTCGAAGGGTCTGAGTTTTGTTCCAGCAAAAAATTTCGATCTCTACAAGACCATACTAGATGTCAACTATTTTGCAAGAACTCTGACTCTTAGAAATCATTTCTCGTGCATGGATGATTCTCGAGATGCGGGGAATATACCAGATAGTGCGGACACTTCCAATACCAACTCCATTGATGTTACTAACTGTTTTTTTACTTTTCAGGAAAATATTACCATTTCGGATACGAGATCTAAATAGTACAAATAATACTTCGACCATTACACCATGCCCCGACTATTTAGGCAAAAATAGGGAGTTTTACCCCATTCAATCCAGACCATGTGGTCTTGATTTGTTTCAGGACCTAGTCGAAAAAGATAAAAAAAAAATTGAAAGATGAATGTGATCTTTCCAGGGTTAAAAGTAATCTAACAAAATCTGAGTCAATTGGCCTTAAAGAACTGCAAGAAATAGAGATCTCTGGATTAGACCAGCAGACAAGGGAGGAGCCATTGTTCTCATGAACTCTGGACTCTATAAAAAATTAAATGAAGAAATTCTATCAGATGAAACCACCTATCAGTCCTTAAAGTCAGATCCCACTAAACTATTTCAAACCCGTCTCCAATTTGTCCTTAATGAAGAAAAAAAATGGGAGCTATTTACCACATCTCTTGCAAAAAACTTTTTTTTTAAAAATCCTGTCATTCCCATTTTTCATATCTTTCCAAAGGTCCAAAAAGATCTTTTCCCCTCCCCTAGGGGGGACTCATCGAAAGGGGCTTGGGTCACTGGGAAAACCTTTGGACCGGTGGATTTTTATTACACCCTTGGGACCTCCATCCCAACATGTTAAAACAAAAGTTTGGAACATGCTATCAGCGGGTTTGGGGGATTCCACCTGTCTTGGGTTTTCATGGATGTAATGCCATTTTCTTCAATTCCCCCACTAGCAATTGATATCTTGGAAAGTCTCAAAACGGGTTTACACATTTTTTTTATTTTGATCATTCTTATATTGCTTGAGTATTTGTTGACTCTAATCATTTTTTTTTTTGATGGTACTTTTTACTTGCACGCGCGGCGTGTTGATGGGACCAAGTTCCTCCCTCCCGGGCTAAAAATTTTCATTTTCCCGGGGAAGGGAGAACTGTTCTCCTTTTCCCTGTCCTTTTTCTCCCCAAAACGGTGGTACGGTCGTGATAAGACACCTGCCCCGGGTGTGGGGGGGGTCGGAGAGGATGCTTGCCAATTCGATTTGTATTCAATGACAAAAATTTAAATCGGCATTCACTTTAGAAGGGCAAAAAGAAAAAAATACTTTTTTTGGGGACATCATCTACTTGGAATCTACCATAAAATTTTTTCCATACAGAAAAAGCATTGCCAGAAACACCTTCTTCTTTGTAAACAAAATCACCCTGCCAGTCATTCATAGATACCTTTGGAGAACAAACAGATAAAACGTTTTGCCCATCCCTTCATTATTATCACAGTATTTTGCGGGAAACGAAAAAACAGACAAAATAATAGAGGATATCCCCAATTTTAATTGAAAAAAAAAAATGATAGAATTATGCGAGTTTCAAACTGACCTTCTTAAAATCAAGTTAAGGGAACGTAGCAAAGCAAGAAAAAATCACATTTCTACTCTTTATGCTCATTTTCAAACAATCTGTGAATCGTAAAAAAATATTTTCCCATTCTAACGAAGCTATTAATCCTAAACACCCCTTCCTTTGGACAACGTCTGCTTCGTTTCCAAAAAAGGGCAAACTTAAGATCACTTCTGTCCCAATCTTTCCTCACATCTGGTACATCACGCAACACACTGGTTACGAATATTGGTATTTTCAATGCAAACATTCTAGTTATCACCTGTAATTATGTTTCTTTTTCCAAAAATTCCATTCTATACCCCCGCTGTCTTTGAAATGAAATTGCTTTAAATTTGCAATACACGCTATTTTTTGTATTTTTTGATCACCGCGTTCAAAGTCAAAAGCAATTTGGGGCTGTACCCTGTACACTAAAACCCGCATTCACGGGCTTTGTTAAATTGCACTAACAGTTTACCCCCCGCGTTCCATGGCATCGAAAAATTTTCGGATTTTTCAACCATGGAGACCCCGGGGCTTTCGGTTCAGGGTATTAAACGACTCAAAACCTAAAAGAGGAGGTGTCACCGAAAAAACTGCGGCTCGTGAGGCGGGTGGTTTTTAAAAAACTGGATACCGGGTTTCCCTAATGGCCTAAAAAACGCATGATCTAATGTGCTTTAAACCATCCTTTTGTTTTTTCATCCAAATTGTTTTTATTGAAATCTAATTTTTTATTTCTGTTCATTTTAATTAATTTTGACTGCCTTTCCGTCAGTGATGTTTCAGTGATCATGGGGCCACTATTTAAACGCAGTTTTATGATTGTTGTATGCCCTGAATAAGGGGCAGCCAGGCTCGAAACGATCGGCTATTTCGACCCCTGCCCCTCTCCCTCTTTATGTGCTTTGGATTATTTAATTTTTTTAAAAAAAAAGCTTTTGGAAATTTTTTACTTTTAAAAAAGAAATTTACGCTGGATTTTTCCCTTTATTTTTTTGTAGGGCCCCAAGGGCCAATATAAGTGTGGAGGTCACGGCCGCACAGCAATTAGGGGTTGCAAACAGTGAATTTGGGGTTTTTTGGGAAAAACTGGGGAGGCCACAGAGTGGCACAGGGCACTTTTTGGGGTCACACAGTACCATGAGCAGGCAGTGGGAAAAATGACATTCGGAGGTGGGAAAACAGGGGAGGGCCCCAGGTGGACAATGCAAGATGAGGTGACGCGGCAAAGCAACAGCATAGGGCAGAGGGCCAATTACACAGTTGTGGGGCCCCAGTAGCAACAAAAGCAGCAGCAGCATGAGGGGGCAGAGATGGGACAAAAACACAGTGTGGATGTCAAGGGACCAGCACACCCTATTTTATAGAGTGGGACAATGACGGTGGGAGGGGGTGGCAATACCAGCCCGGGAAATGGTGGGAGGCACATGGGGAAACGTTAGCAATGTGTGGCATCAGGGGGTGCGGGGATCAAATAGTGGCTGAGGCATAGTTTGAACCAGACCATTTTCTCCGTTTTTGGGGTTTAGGGGTCATGGCGATGCGGAGCGGTATTGTGGGAGGCTGAGATGGGGTGGGGGTGGTGGAGGAGAAAAGGGGGACATTGGCGCAGGGGGCCGCTTTTTTACAAAGTGGAGGGAAACGGGAATTCCTGTCCAAAGGGGTTTTGGTGTGCCTGGGAGGAAGAATTCACCCAATGGGCCCCTTTTAAAGGCATATACTGGCCCGACCGTAGTTACACTCCCGACGTCCACGCTGCCATGCCCTTGGAACAACCATAACCAAGTACCCGGTTTTCTTTCTTTCAATTTATGAGTGCGGTACTCCTTTTTAGAAGAATTACGGCTTTGGGAAATCTCCATATGGCTCGGCACAAGCCCTTTGTTTCGCAAAGTACAATCCAATTTTTTAAGGGAGGGACTGCAGTACCAAAACTTTTAAAGGAAAACCCCGGCCATTGGCAAATTGGGGTGGTTGGACGCATATGTTTTTTCTCTTTTCAATCCCTCGCTGAACGATGCGGTGCCATGAATAGCGAGGCAGGAGAACTGGACCCGAATATTTAAAGAAAACAGCTCCCCTTAAGAGTTGGGGAGCCCTTACTGGGGTGCAATGGCATGCTGTCACTGGCCGCTGTTGCTTCGCGGGGGCAGGGGACCACCAAACTGAGCCACGTTTCCCAGGCCACCGAGGGGGACGCTGCATGTGTTTTAGCAGGGGCCGGGGGCCAACGTTAGCTCCCTGGCCACGCTTACTTTCTGCCCACAAAAATTTTCATAAACCCAAATTTTGCCCTTGGTGTCTTAGAAAGAACTGCCAACCGGGGGATAGCTAGTTTTACCCCAACCTCCACACAATGACTACTGCCGCCGCTGCCTCACGGGGCCCCTGTGCCGCTACGTTTTTTGGACCTGGAACGGGTTTTTTTACCCGTGGCCGCTTGGCTCCCGACCTCCACTGCTGCTATCCTGCTACCACGGGGACACACCCACTTGCTGCTGCGCCGCGGGCCCGCGCACAAGCTGACACCCTTTTTTTTTTTCCTGACGATGAAAGAAAACCCTTGCCTCACCCCGGGTCCCAATGCGCGGCTACATCTCATCTATTTGTTTTCATCTCACTGCTTCCTCACACCGGGCTTGGGAGAGGGCGACCCCTCACAACATGACCCCCCATCCCCTCTAAATTTTATCTTTTTTCCCCCTACTGCAAAAAGCAGGGGTATTGGCCCCATTTTCTTTGTGCCAAATAGCTGCTGACTGCCCCCCATCCTCGCTTATAGTGGCGTGACCCAGACCCCATATAGATCTCTGCTAAAAGGGGCCCCGGGTGGGGCGAGGGGGTTGAGACAATGAGGGCCCTGACCCCTCCCGGGGCCCGCCAACTAAGGGTTGTGTCTGACGTTCCCACCGACTCTTGGGGTGGGGTGCAGATGTCAATTTTAGGAATGGGTGACCTAGTCAACCAATCAAGAACCATTGGGTTGCTAAACAACAAACGGCAGCTAGATGACAGCGGCAGTTGTGACCTCACTGAGTGACTGCTGCTGCGACGTCCCCTTGCTGTGCTGTGACCTGGGCATGCTCCTGGAATATTTGTGACTCTGCCACTTGCAGGTGAAGAGCCTGCCACCTATCTGTCTGACATACTGTTTGTTCTAAAATGTACAGACACTGTTTGATGAAGATATCTGTATATGATAAATACACACCCTGTATTTGACTCCAAATGAACCTAGTAACAAGCCTAGGTAACCCTTGGATATAAATTGCGCTCCACAAATGGCCAGGAAAAATTTATTTGTATGTGTTGTTTAAAAACACAGTGTATTTTACTGAGTAAAAGCACAAAAGGCTTTAATTAACCTTCAGATATGAATTATGCTACAGGCAAATTGTTCTTGGGTGAAAAAGAAGGTTATCTTTAGTGACCACAACAGCAGAACAATGCTTAATTAACCCCTGGATCTAAATTGCGCCAAAGAAATTAGCAACCAAAAATACCAGCTTTGTAGCGTGTTACAATGTAATGTATTTTACGGTACACAACAAGAGGAAAACTTGTAATTAACCTTCGGTTAAGAATTATGCTACAGGAAAAATGTATTTTAGTGACCAAAACAGCAGAACAACGCTAAATTAACCCCTGGATGTAAATTGCGCAAAAGAATTGAGCAACCAAAAATGAAGTGGTATTTGTATTGTAAAACGCTTTTTTTTAAAATGAAAACAACAGGAAAGGCTTAGAAAACCCTTGGATATTAAATGTGCGTAGCGAAGCATTAAAGTAAATACGCTGTATTGGAGCACACGGGACTTCAATCAATCCCCCACAAAATCAGAATTAGAAGTTAAGAAAGCAGTCTCTGAGACAAGTGAGCCCCCCCAAAATCGCGTTTAAAAATCATTTTCATTAAGGGAATATCATAAGCAGCTGGGCGCACCTTCCCCTAATCATACAGTGGAGCGGTATGACCCCCGGTCGCCCCCGGGGATTATATATTGCGGTGACGTCGCGGGAATCCGCCGGTCCTGATTGGCTTCATTTGAAAATGTCATCAGGCTTGCCCTTCTTCCCCCCAAGTTCTTTCCCCCATGAAACGCCATTATTCGCAGCCATTTTTCAATCAAAAGCCACTTCTTTCACGCGAATCCCCCAAACTTGACTTGGTTCAGAACCGAAGTTTCCTAAAAATTCTAAAAGTTCCCACTTCGTTGAATAAATTTTCCATCTCTATGTTTACTGTGGAAACGGGGCCTTTTAAAACCCTTACCGCTGGGCCATTTTTGGGCCCTCTGTAGACCCCCATTTTTTAAATTGTCATGTGTCACTTTATGTGAGAAAAACTTTTTGACATTTTAACCTACCCATGTGTTTCAAGATTGTTTTTCGTGACACATTGGGGCCTTTAAGATTGAAAGAAATTTTGGCCCAAAAAAATGCTTTTTTTTGTGAAAAATATCAAATAATCGTAAAAAATGTGAAAAATTACCAATTCAAATTCAAAAATTTCTGCAGTAAGACGTGGTTTTTCCACTCAAAATAGTTATAACTAGCATCTCCCAATGTTGCTGTTTTTTGGGAAAATTTTTTTTTTAAATGCTTTTTTTTATTACGACATTGGGGGCTTAAAAATTTTAGTAAAATTTTCAAATTTTCAAAAAAATTTGCAATATACATTTTTTGGGGACCAGTCCATTCAAAACGTACTTTGATTGACCTGCATGTTAATACCCCCAAAAAATGCCCTATCTAAAAATCCACCCTTAAAGTTTCAAAACCGTTTTGGGAAAATTTTATTAACCCTTTGGGGTGTTTCACGGAAATTAAAAGCAAAGTGGAAGTGAAATTTCAAAATTTATTTTTTTTCGTTTTTCAATTTTATACTTTATTAAAAGGAATACGGTAAATGTGATCAGGGAAATGAAACTTAAATTGTTTCCCCCGATTTGCCGTTTCAGAGTACCCCATATGGGGCCCCTAGGCATTATTTGGCTAAACCAAAACCCAAAAATAGGACGAGCACCTAGGGGATTTGGGGTTCATTTCTTTTACGATTTTATTTAGGGGCCATTTAAAAGTTTGGGACCCCCCTAAGGTTCCAAAACTTTATAAACCCCAAAAAAAGCCCACAATTGGAAAACTACACCCCTTAAGGAATATACCCGGGGGTAGGAGTATATCGCCCCCACGGGCTTTTCAAAATTTTTTTTTAGGTTCACTTGAAAAAAAAAAAAAATAAAATTTTTTTTAAAAAATCTGCAATTTTAGTGAAAATTTTTAAATTTTTTAAAAGGAATTTTTAAAAAAAAACCCCCAAAAATTTTTGTTACGCAATTTTTCCCAAGTTTGGCAATACCCTACGGGTGGGGAAACGTGTTTGGGCGCATGGCAGGGGTACAAGGAGGGAGGCTATTTGGTTTTTGGGCAAGTATTGGTGGGGCCATGTCGCATCTGGAAAGCCCCAAAAATATAGAACAGGTGAAACCTTTAAGAAGTTGACCCCCTTTTGGATTCAACACCCCTCAGGGATCTTATCTAAGGGGTTTTGGGTTTTGGGCGCACAGGTGTTCCGTATTTTTTTTTTAGCATTTGGGCCCTGGAAATGGAGGGGGGAAACGCAGTTCCGCCCTTGTTTTTTTGGGGTTCGTTTTTTCGTATTCGCCTAAAAGGGATAAATACGGGATAAATTTACTATGGGGGCGGTTTCAATTACAATGATATAAATTTATATAGTTTTTTTTTGTTTTATTAATTTTACACAATGAAGCGAGTTTTATAAAAAATTGGTTTTTTATGTTGTCCCATTCTACAGCCAACTTTTTTTTACGAGATAGTTGAGTTTTTATTGGTACCCTTCGGGGGGGGTGTTGATGCTTGTCACTTTTTATTAAGGTTTTTGGAGGCATTTTGTCAAAATCGAAACTGGTAGTGTTTTTTATTTTTATTTTTTAAAGCGGGCACTGTCGGTTAAATGCTGTTAGTTTTACCAGCAGGTTTATACGATTTTAGCGATAACCCCATTTTTATATTTTTTAATGTTTTACTCTTTTAAACAATAAAAACATTATTTTAGAAGGAAAAACCGTTTTTTCATCACGCGGTCTGAGGCCATAACTTTTTTTTTTTTTCTGTTTTTGGAGCTGTTTTGGGACTTTTTTTTCGGGATGAGTTGCGTTTTTATTTGGTAAATTTTTGGGGGGGCAAGACTTTTTTGATCGCTTTTAAAATCCGTTTTTGGAAGGCAGGGTGAAGAAAATACTGCAATCCTAGCAGTGTTTTTTATTTTTATTTTTTTAATAGCTTCACCCTGCTAACCCTTCAAATTAGTTTTACTTGTGGGTTGAGACGATTTGGTGATCCCAATTTAGTAGTTTTTTTATTTGAAAGCACAATTTTTTTTTAAAAAAAATTTTTTTTTATTGTCTAAAAAATATTTTTGCTCGCTATCTTCTAATAACCAGAAAATTTTTAATTTTTCCGTATACGAGCTGTGTAAGGGGCCCCTTTTTTTTTGCGGGGTGAACTGAGTTTTAATTGGCATCACTTTGATGTTGATATGGTTTTTTTAGACTTTTTTCTATTTTTTGTGCTGAGGTGAACAAAAAAAGAAAAGCTGTGACTGTTTTTTTTTTTTTTTTTTACGGCGTTCACCCTGGGTTAATTAACATGAAGATTTATAGGGTGGGGTTGTTACACACGGGCGATACCAAAAATGGGTACTTTATTTATTTTGATCTTTTTTTGGGGCGATTGGCGTTTGTAAAGGGGAAAAGGGCGATGTACGTGTTTTTATTTTATTTTTTGTGTTTGTGTTTTACTTTTTTACACTTTTTTTTTTACTTTTTCACACTTTTTACACTTTTCCCCAGGGGGGAATTGCATGAACGATCGTCAGATCGTTCATGCAATAGGAGATCAGCATACAGCTTATAGCTGTATGCTGGTCTCCATGACAACTGTCTGTCACGCTGCCCACAATGCATTGTGGGCATCGTGACGTCACCAGACAACCCGGATGCTGTCATTCAGCGTCCGGGCTGTCCGGTAGGAGACTCAGTAGCGGCGCTCAGCGCCATTACTGCGCCGGGATCGCGGGCAGCAGGAGCTCACTCCTGCCGCCCGCAGCTGCGATGTCGCGACCACGATGTCGCGACATCGGGGGGTTAATCCCCCACCGCCGGAGCTCACTCCGGCCGTGGGGGATGCGGCATGATGCCAGCGGTAATATACCACCGGTTCCATGCCGCGATCTTGCGCGCTCCGCTTGTGAGCGCGCAAGATCTGCTTGACGTACTCATACGGCAATTTGCGGGAACCCCTACCCGACATTGCCGTATGAGTACGACAAATGTCGTTAAGGGGTTAAAAGTGGTTTACCCAAGTCTGAATTGTCGTTTTTGCTCTAGAATGCGCCTGCTTTATGACCCGCAGCAGACCGGGTTCATAGATTCAGGTGCATTTTACATTAATGTCGTGCGCAATAAAATGGCGTCTGGGTGACAAAATGTATACATGTCGCCCGTGATGTGCAAATATCGCATAAGTGCTTCAAACACAAAACTGAAAGGACAGCTACTGGATTTTGGATGCTCCTTTATGTACATACATAGCAGAGTTCAGTGTTATCTGCTTTTATTTCTAAACAAAAGCCATATAACATTCTGTGCTGTGATATAGTGAGTAATCTGTCAAGTTTCAAATTTATCTTTGTTACATCTGTATATATATATATATATAAGATATATTTATAGATATATACATATGGAAATTGATAGAGAGACAGACAGACAGACAGATAGATAGATAGATAGATAGATCTCATATGCAGTGAATTCAGAATGAATATGTCTATCTTGCCTATGTTTAAATCATCAAAAACACAGTATTTTCAGGAGATTCTCATGATACTGATGGTTTTCAATAGCTCTGTCTGAACTTCCTGGTAGGCAGTGGTAGTCATCGACATATTTGTCTGTTATGATTTTGGTGAAACAAAGCTAATATTTTGAATAAGTTATGAAATGTTTTCTATTAATAGTAGAATGAATTGAAAACTGTGAAATCTTTTGCTAGTAATTCCTAATGCCAGACTACAGCTGTGTCTTGCTGAATAACTATATCATCTGCTGTAGAATCAAATCTAGGACTGTCATAGCACAGATAACGCAACCAAAACTAATACACTAGCTTCATATCTTATTTGTGTAAAATATGACTTCTCTATACAATAAGATCATTTCATATCCAAATGGAGTAAAACTGACAGTGAACCCCAGACATACAACGAAGGACCCAGAATCACACATAAATACAGTCTATATTGTTTATTTAGTGCAGTCACCTTTATTCCATTTTTGCAACTGAAATGTCAGATTTATTTTATGAGTCTCAAAATATCTTGTTTGGATCAAATGTCTATTTGGTTTCAGTTGTACTCTTAAGAAGCAATAGCCAGTCCTAGGGAGAAAACAAGTCTGATTTTTCTGTAATTTCTGTTATTTTTTTTTGTCTGATCTTATCTATGCAAGTTTATAAATATCAGTCTTTGCTGGATCATGGACAATGAAATATATGATACAAATAAAGTCACTGAAAATAAATATCAACTCATGTCCAAAAGAATACACACCTTAGATAGTTACATAGTTACATAGTTAGTACGGTTGAAAGAAGACATGTGTCCTTCAACCAAGGGTGGGGAAAATGTGGGTGAGGGAGAGAGACAAGGACTTTAAGCCCAGCCTCACCACTGGTTAATGCCCTGGAACCCCAAGGCAAAGAACCAATTGCTCCGTGGAGCCATATCTTGACCCCAGAGCCTCCACCCGCCAGGATCCAGAATTTTGCATAGCTAAGTCGCATTAATTTTTCTTTAGTTCCAGGTAGGTATCCCAAGCCTTTCTTGGAAACTCTCTACAGTTCCTATCTGTGTCCAGCTCCTCAGGCAGGTTTATTCCACAGATTCACAGTTCTTACAGTGAATAACGCTTTCTCCTCTGGAGATTGATCCTTTTTTCTCTAGACAAAGGGAATTTCCCTTGTCTTTTGAGGGGGCTTCACTTGAATAATTTTTCCCCATTTCTTTTTGTAGGGACCCTTTATATTTTATATAAATTAATATGTCCCCCAAAAGCCGACTTTTCTAGTGTTGAGCGATCCCTTGGCTATCGACATCGGGCGATAGTCGTTTGTTTGGCCCACCATCGATAAGGTTTTTCGATAGTGAGCAGTCGATTATCTCCGATGACCATTAAAGTCTATGGGAGAGCAACAAACACCTTCAATCTTACACCCAAACAGGGCTGGAGAAGCTGGAATTAAACATCCACAACGTCAAATGGATACCTGCTACTCTTAGGCACAACACTTAGGTAAAAAAAGCCACACAAAAAAAGACACACACCATTCACTATCCCTGTCTTGTTCCACGCATGACCCTTAAACTGATCACCCACAAATTAAAAAGTGCCAGAAGGCAGTATTATTTGAAACCATCATTTTACTTGAATGGAAATTGAATACCCCTGTCCTGGAGCGCATGACCCTAAAAAATTCCCATGCCCCACAGATTAAAAAGTCCCGGAAGAAAGTAGTCTTTGAACCACCATTTTAGTTGAATGGCATTGATAGAATGCCCGGGGACCCAGTATGCCATTAAACCTGTCTGACCCCAGTTTAAAAAAAAGGGACGGAAAAAAGTCTTTCAACCCCCATTTTAGTTGAACTGGACATTGCAAACCCCTGCCCTGGACGCAAGACCTTAAAAACCCTGTTGACCCAAGATTAAAAAGGGCCCGGAAAAAGGAGTCTTTCAACCCCATTTTGTTGAACGGAAATTTGACTATACCTTCCTGTGCCACAGCATGCCCGGGCCCGGGGGTTTTACAGGGGGTGCGGTGAGAGCCCAGGTGGGTCCGTCATCTTTAACACGCATTTTAAAAATCCCCTGATGACGAGCAACAAACTGTGTGCTAAACAGGTGGGGAAGCGGAATGTGAGAACTCCACCCTTTCCTCAGTACCGTTAAGACGGGGTAGCGCTTGCCCTCCGAGAGTGGGCCCAATTGAGTTTCCTTTGGGAAAAATACTGGTGGTTAATGCCCCTTTTCCCACCCAGGGTGCCCTTTTTCTTGGTTTTTTTTTCTCAATTTCTCAACGTTGGGGGAAATGGTCCTGTCTTTGTTCTCTGTCCAGCTCCATCCTCCATGCCCTCTGAATAACCTACATTTTGGTCAAGGTTTTCCTGTACCCCCCCTTTAAAATTTCAGGGGAATTTTTTTACAGTATTTTGACAGGGGCAAGTTTTTTAGTAGTTTATTTTAGAAAAAAACATTTTTAAAAAGGGAGGGGAATCCCACCTGTCTTTGTTTCTCTTTTTTTTAATTGTTTAAATGGGTTGTTCAAAAAGGGGGTTTTATAGCTATGTTAAAGTTTTGCAAAACAAGTCATTTTGAAATATGTGTCCATTAACAGTGTCTACCATTCCCTGTTTTTGACGACCTTTCCCCCTTAAACCCCCCGACAATTGTGAAAAAAATTGTTGTTAGAAAAAACATTTTTTTTATAATAGGATTGTATAGTTTATTTTCAAAGCAAAATGCCCCCAAAAATTCAAGCTGACCCTTGAGCCATTTGGACAATGTGAGAACAAAGTCTGTTAGAAACAACATTTTTTTATTAAGACCTGTGTATTGCTGAATTTCAAAGCAGTGACCCAAAAAAATATAAAATTTGACTTTTGCCACTGTTAAAAAATTTTGGGGGAAATGCCACTTTGAAGCCCCCATTTTTGTTCCAAAAGGACCAGGGTTATTGTGTATCTCACGCTGTGACCCCCAAAAATTTTTAAATATGCTTTCAGCCCTTTTAAAAAATTGTGGGGGGCGCCATTAAAAGCCCAAATTTTTTGTTCCAAAAGGGACCATAATTTTTGTGTATTACAGAAAAAAGACCTCAAAAACCATTGACAATGAGAAATGGAACCCGGTGTTGTCAGAACCCTTGCTGTCTTTTAGAGTCTCCTCACAGCAAAAACAGCAAAATGAACTGTTGGAAAAGAGAATAAAAATTTGCAGTAAGAAATGATCTTTTTAAAAACATTTTTTTAAGAGGGGCCCATTTTGTTTGAGGGAAAGTGAAGTAGCCCGGGCCTTTCGGTGGGCCTCGGCAATTGGGGGCCCCAACCAAACAGAGATCCTCCTGATTCATCTGATGAAAGTCAAACGATCCCTTATCTGTGGAAAAGCCGGATGGTTTGTTGAATGACTCCTCCGGCTGTGTGAAGGTCCGTCAGATATGCGGGGTG
>JAODAL010051398.1:0-26698 GCA_025379985.1 Phyllomedusa bahiana
CGGGGCCCCTTTTTAAAAACACCTTTTGGGGGGAAAATTTTTTAGAAAAAAAAACCCCAGTCCCCTGCCGTTGGTCCCCTTTTTAATGCCCCCAGCCGTCTTTTCCCTATTTTGGGGTTTCTGATATCTTTTTTGGGACCTTTCCCCGGGTCCCCCCCTTTTTTTTTTTATTGTGGGGACTTTTAAAGCAAACCTAGGGGGCAAAAAATTTTTGGAACCCCCCCCCCAAAAAAAGGGTTTCCCCGGTCCCCCAAAAAACCCCGTGGGGGTTAAGACCTACTAGCTTTTTAAAAAAGAACCAATTTTTTTTAGGTTTTTTTTCTTAAAATTTCTATCCCCCAAAAATTTTTCAAGAATTTTTTCCCCTTTATTTTTTTTTTAAAACCCCTCAAAATGACCCTTTAACCCAAGAAAGGAAAAACTGACCCCCCCCCTTGGGGAAAACCCGAGGCCGAACAAGCATTCTTAAACCCTTGGGAAAAAAAAATTTTCCCCTTCTGCACCTGTCCCCCCCGGTCCACCCCCGATCCCTGAAAAAAATTTTTTTTTCGTAGAGGTGGAAAATTTTGAAAAAAAAGGGGGGTTTTGGGGGGCCGCCTGTCCCCCCCCGGGAAAAATGAAAAACCCTTTTTTCCCAATCCTTTTTTGGGCCCCTTGCCCCTTTTCCCCTTTTCCCGAAAAGTTTTTTTCCCACCGCCCAGGGCCAAAATTTCGAAAATTTTGGGGAAACCCGGGAAAAATGCTAGCCATAAAAATGGGCTTTTTGAAGAATGGAAAGGCCCCCCTTTTTTGGAGGGGGGCCCCGAACCAAAGGGGGGGACCCCCGTTTTCCCCTTTCGGACCCAAAAAAAAATCCCGACATCTCGGAGGAGGAAAAACCCCCAAAAAAAAATTTCCCCCGGGTCCCGGGGGTAAATTGTTTTTTCTTTCCCCTTACCGCTTAACCCCTTATCCCCCCCGCGAATTTTCGAAAATCTCAAGGCTCGGCCCCCCCCCCAGTAAAACCCCCCCCCCGAAAAACCCCCCTTTGTTTTCCCCCTGTCCCCCCCCTTTTCCTTTTAAAAATCTTTGGGAAAGGGGGTCCCCCCCCTCCCCCCCCAAATTTTTTTTGTCCCCCGGGGGTTCCTGGCAAACCCCGGGCACCGAGTACCTCCTGTTCCCTTTGTAAACCCATTTTGTGGGGCCCTTGTGGCCCGCAAAGATGTTCCCGGGAATTTTTTTTACTGGGGGTTTTTGGGGAAACCCTTTTTTTGGCCAGGGGGAAAAGGTTAAACCCCCGGGAAAACCTTTTTCCCGGGAAAGGGTTAATTTTTCCCCCTCTTTTCCCTTTTCCCAATAGGCCCCTTGGGGCCCCACATATCTTATTTGGGGATTTTTTTTTTTTACCGACCTTACATTTTTTTTAAAAGGGGTTAAAAAACCGTTAAAATTTTGGGTTTGGGGGTGGAAAGATTCCCCCCTAAAATTGGGGGGGATCTTTTTGCTCTAAAGAAAATTAACCATCCCCCCCAAAAACCCCTTTACCCCCAGAACCTTTTTGGGAAAAAATTTTTACCCCAAACCCAACCCCTCCAAAACCAGGGGGGAAAACCCAAGGGGGGTTCCCCCCCCGGGGGGCCCCCTCATAGAAGGGGGGTTTCGGGCCAAAGTTTTTTTATTTTTTGGCTTTCCCCCTGGTCGGGTTCCCCGGGGAAGGGGCCGCTTTCGACCTTTTAACTGCGGCCCCCCGGCCCTTTTTCATGTGTGGAAAAAAGGTCCTTTTTTTTTTTTTTTGGACCCTTTTTTAATTTTAAAAACCCCCGGCCCCCAAAGCCCCCTGGCCAGGAACTTTCCCCCACTCCCCTTGGGGGGTTTAAACTAAACTCTTCCCCCGGATTTTACCCGGGTTCCCGCCTTTTCCCCAAAACAAACCCCTCCTTTTGGTTTTTTTTTCCCCCCCCTTCCCCAAAATTTTTAGCCACCAAAACCTTTTCCTTTTTAATCCCTTGCCCCCCCAAAAAAGATTGTTTTCCCCCCTTTTTTTCGCCGTTTTCTGCTTTCCCTTTTTTGGTTTTTTTGTGCTCCCCTGAACCCTTTTTTTTGGTTTTTTGGGCCCCCGGTTTTTCCCCCTTTCCCTTTTTCCCCGTCTTTCCCCCTTTCCCCCCGGCCTTGCCCGTAAATGTTTTCCCAAAATTTTTGGGTTGTCCCCCTTTAAAACCCCCCTTTTGTCTCCCCGCCCCCTGGTTTCCTTTTTCCCTTTCCCGGCCGTTTTGCTTTCCTTTTTTTGGGGCCCCCCGGCTAAACCTTTTTTTTTTTTTTGGGTTTTTCCCCGGTTTTTTTTTTTTCCCCCCCCCTTCCCCGGGGTTTTAACACCTAAAAATTTAGTGGGACTATCAAATTCCCCTTTTTGGGGTTTTTTAGGGGCCCCCCCCTGTTTTAAAGGGGTGGGTTTCCCCCCCCAAAAAGGGAGGGAAAAGGGGCCCGGGGGGTCGAAGGTTCCCGGGGAAACCCTTTTTTTGGGGTGGTTCCCCCCCCCCTGGAACCCCGGGCCCCCGAACCCAAAACCCCCTATCTTTTAAACCCCTTAAAAATAAAAAAATGTGTTTTGGGAAAAGGAAAAAATGAATTTTTTTAAACCCCCCCAAAAAATTAACCTTGCCAAAACCCCCCTTTTTTTTTTTTCCTATCCTCATTTTAAGTTGGGCATTTTGTCCCCCCATTGAAAACCCCTTTTAAAACCAGAAAAGGGAAAAACCAAAAAATTAAAACTAAAATTTCTTTCCATTCCCTTTTCCCCCTGGGGCCCCCTCCATCAAAAAAATAAAAAAAGGAAACATGTCCCCTTCCCCCGCGAAGCAGACCAAATTTTTTTTCCCCTTCCCAACCCCCCCCCCCCTGATTTTTCCCTTTTAACATCCTTCTCCCCCCAAAAAATTTCAAGGCCCCAAGGGCCCCTTTTCCCGAAAAACCCCGTTTTTAAATTTTAAAAATGGGGGGAAAGGGGGGACCCCTTCCCTTTTACCCCTTTTGTAAATGAAAGGGTTTTCCAAAAAAAAAACCCGGGGGGTTTCTAACTTTTTTTTTTTTGGGTTTTTTCGAAAAACCCCTGGCATGTATTAAAAAAGTCCCCCCGAAAAAAGCCCGTTTTTTCCCCTTTGAAAACCATGGGGCCTTTAAAATTTTTTTCCAACCCCCCCAATTTGGACATTTTTCAAAAATTTCCCCTTTTTGGCCAAAACTAAGGCCCTGCAATGCTGGTCCCCCCGCATTTTTAACTTTGGGGGGGGGGGGAAAAAATTTTGCCCCTGCAATCCCCGGGGGTCGTCAATAACCCAAATTTTTTAAAATTTTTTTTTCCCCCCGGATTTTTAAACCCCCCTTTAAAAAACCCCAAAATTTGGGGAAACCCCCTATGATTTTTAATTTTTTTTAAATTTCCCAAACCCCGTTTTTTTGCCATTACTTTTTTTAAAAGAAAAATTTTAAAAACCCTGAATTTTTAAAATTTAAAGGAAAAATTGGGTTTGGGAAAAACCCCCCGGGAATGGGGATTTTCCCTTTTTTTGGGTTTTTTGCAAGGAAATTTTTTTTTTTAAAGCTAATGTCTTTCCCTTGGGGGGGTTTTTTTTTGGAAAATTAAAAAATTTCCCCTTTAAAGAACCCTTTTTTTTAAACTGGGGGTTCCCCCCTTTTTTCCTTTAATATCTTAAAATCCCAAAAAACACCCCTAAAAAAACCCAAAACGGGGGCCCCCCGGGGGTTTTGGGCCCGAAAGAAAAAAAAACCTTCTGTTCACCCAGGAAAATCTCTTTTCCCCTTTAAAAATTTTTTCCATTTTAAAAAATTTCCCCGGTTCCCCCCCCCCATTTGAAAATTTTTAGGGAGTTTTAATTCCCCCTTTTTAGGAAAATTTTCCCCCCCCTTTTTTCCAAACTCAATTTTGGGGGGGGGAAATAAGTTTTTTTCATAATAAAAAATTTTTTTTAACGTTTTAGTTTTTTAAATTTTTTTTTAGGGAAAATTTTTTAAAACAGGTTTTTTTTCCCTCTCCCCCTCCCCTTTTTTGCTCCCCGATATTTGTAAAGTTTTCATTTTTTTCCCCCCCCACTAAATTTTTGGCCCAAAAGTTTTTTCCCCGCTTTTGTTTTTTCCCTTTTTAATTTAAACGTCCCTTTTTTTAAATGGCACCCAAAAAAAATTTTCCAATTTTCCCTAGTTTTTTGGGAAATTCTAAATTTCTGCCCTAGGCCCCCGTGTCCCCCTTCGCCCCTTATTGTCCCGCTGGAAAAAGGTTTTTTGTTGGAAACCCGGGTTATAAGGGCCCCTTTTTTTTTTTTGATCCGCTTGTGGCCCCCCTTTTCACCCGCTTTTTTTGGGAAATTTTTTTTTTTTTCCCTTTAAAATTTTCCCTATATGCCCCCAATTTTCCCGGCCCCCCCTTGGAAAAAAAATTTTTTTTAAGCTTTCCCCCCCCCTAAAAGGAAAAATATTCCCCCCCGTTCCTTTTTTTTTATCCTGTTTTGTACTCCATTTCCCCCATTCCCCCAAGCCCAATTCCCCGAAAAATGCCCTTTTTATTTTGCTAACAAAAATAAAAGGGGTTCCCCCATAATAATTTTCCCCCTCCCCCCCTTTTTAAAATTTTTTTTTCCCTTAAAGGTTAAAAAAATAAAATTTTTTTTGGGGTTTTGGGCCCCCCGAAAATGATAAAGTCCCCCCTATTTCCCAACCCCCCCCCACTTTTTTTTAAAAAAGTTGATGGGGGTTTTTTTAAAAAAGTAAAACAAATTTCCCGGGCCAAAAGCAACTAAGGGATGGGAAATTAAAAGTTTTTTGGGAAATGTCCCCCCTTTAGTGGGTTTGGGCTAAATCTCCCCCTTTCTTTACTTTGTTGAGGTTTTTTGGGACAAAGATTTTTTTTCAGTAAAGTTTTCCCATTATCCCCCCCGCCCAGGGAAAAGAAACCCCCCCCTCCCCTTTCCCCGTCCCCTTCCCCAAATTGCATATTACCCTAATAAAAATCCCCCCCCCCCCCAGTAAAACATTTTCAATTTCTTTTTCCGGAGTAACCCGCTGCTTTTTTAAATCTGGAAAAAAAAAAGTTTTTTAAAACCCCTTTTTTTTTGGGGGGTAAATAAATTTTTAAAACTTTAAAGAAAACCTGAAAGGTGTTTTCTAACACAACAAATTTAAACCCCTTTTCCCCCCTTTAACCAAACCCTTTTTCCTGGGGGGAAGTTTTTTCAGGTGCATTTTTTTGAAGAAGATAAAAGCCCCCGCTTTTCCCCCTTCACCTTTTTATCCCCCCCCCCCTCCCCCACCCCAATTGGAAAATTTTTTTTGGGTACGTTTTTTTTAAAAAACTGCCCTTCCCCCCTAAAATGCATCCCCCCTTTTAAGCAAGGAATTTTCCCCCCAAAAATTTGTTTTTTTTTTTTTAAAAATTTCCCTTTGTACCAAAACCCTCTTAGAGGGGGGAAAAGTTGCCCCTTGAACCCTTTCCAAAAATAAATTTTTTTTTTTAAAAGGTTAAAACAATTGAAAACGGAACTAAATTTGTCCCCCCCCGAAGTTTTTGTTAAAGGATTCCCGAAAAACCCAATTTTAACCCCCCCAACCCAAATTTTTTTAACCCTTTAAAAACCCCCAAAAAAAATTTAAATTTTTTCCCCCCCTTCAACTCCTTCTCTTTAAAATCCCCCTGTTTTTCTGACTTTTTATTTTTTTTTTTGGGGTGAAACAGAACAAGTGTTGTTTCCTTCTCCCCCAATCTTTTGGGGTTTTTCCTTAATAAAAAAAACCCCCCTCCCCCCCGGCCCCCCCCTCCCTTTCCCCCCCCCCAATTTTTCAAAAACAAACCAAAATTTTTCCCCCAAAATGAAAAATTTAAACGTGCTTTTTCTAAAAAAGGTTTTCCAATGTTTGGAACCCCTTTTGGGGAAAAAAATAAACTCCCCCAAAAAGATGAAGTCTGCCTAAAACCCTGACCCCCCAATTCCCTTCCCCGAATAGAGGCCCAAAATTTTCTGGCCCCCGAAAAAAAAGTGAAAAAAAATCCCCCCCATAGTTACTCTTCCTTTGGTTTTTCCCTTGGTGATCCTGGTAAACCCCGGGAAAAGTTTTTTTTTTCTGATTGGGGGCTTTCCCCCCCGGTTCCTTGGGGGGAAGTCTTTAAAAACCCATTTTTCCCCCCGCCCCCTCTGGAAAACTCCATGGGAAACCCCCCCGCCTTTGGGGAAAAGTTTGGGGAGGGCCCCAAATATGGTCCCCCGTAAACCAACCCAACCCGGGGGGCCCCCCTTTTAAAAAAAATTTTTTGGAAAAAAATGGAAATAAAAATAGAAAAAATTTTTGGGGAGACAGCGTTTTTTTTTTTTTCCAGACATTTTCGCTTGGGCGCACCAAAGGGGTCTTTTGGGGGGAAAATTGGGGGCTGGTTGGGGTATGGGGAAAAACCCCAAAGTTCCCCCCCCCATGCAGGGCGACCCAAACACCCTAAATTTTGGGCCCCTAAAAATGTTTTTTTTTAAAAAAAAAGAAGGCCCTTTTTTGGAAAAGGGGAAAAATTAAAAAACCCCCCTTTTTCCCCGACAGGTTTTTTTTAAAAGAGAGCCTTAAATTTTTTCGGGATTTTTTATAATTTTGCCCCCATAAAGGGCCATTTTTTAAAATTTGGGAAGTTTTCTTTAATTTTTTTCCCCAAAGTTTTTTTTCCTTTCATTTTTTCCCCAGGGGGTTTTTTAAAGGGTTTTTTAAATTTCTTTGGGTTTTTAAAGGGGTTTTAAATGTTTTTTAATCTACTTTTAAAAACGGTTTTGCACCCAAAGAAGCCCTTTTTGCCTGAGGAAGGGGGAAAAGGGGCTTAAACCCCCGAAAAAACGTTTTCCCCAACCCTGAGCGGGGTGCCCGGTGGGGGGCATTCCCGCACCATCCCCTGTCTGGGCTTGTACGTCCCTTTCCCCCGGCCCCTCCCTGGATATGTGTTTTTGGGAAGGGGAAAAACTGACAAAAGAACGACCCAAGGGGCCCCACCGGCGCTGATAACCCCCCGGGGTATTTGGGTTTTTCCCAATTTTTTTGTTCCCAATTTTTTGGTAAAAAGCCCCCGTGCAGTTTTAAAAAAACCCCGAAGCCTGGCCCTTTTTGGATTTTAAAGTTTTTTTTAAATTTGGGTAATTTTAAAAATTTTTTTAAAATTTTTTAAAAATGGGGGGGCCCCCCTTTTTTTTTGGGGTTTTTCAAGTTTTTTTTGGTTAAAAGGGGGGGGGGTTGGGGGAACCCCCCGGTTTTTTCCCTTAAGAAAACAAAACCCAGCCCGGGAAACTTTTTATACCCGGGGCCCCCAAATTTTTTTTTGTATAAAAGGCTGAACATGGGTGCCAGGGTTTTTTTTCTTTCTTCTTTTTTTGGGGGGGTTTTTTTCAAAAATGCCCCGGTTTTTTTTTAAAATTTTTTCCCCCCGGGGGAATTTTTTTGACCCGCCCGGGGAAATGGTAAAAACCCAAAAACCCCAAACCCCTTTTTTTCCAAAATTTTTAAGGGGTTTTTTAAAATTTTACCCCCCCTTGAAAAAAGAAAGGTTCCCCCCCCCCTTTTTAAAACACCCCCCCCCAATTTATAATCCCCCAAAGAAATTTAAAAAACTTTTTTTCCCCCCAAAATGTCCCCCCCCCTCTTTCTGGTTTTTTCCCCTTTTATCTTGAAATAAAAACGATTTTTTTTTTAGCAAAAAATCCCCCCGATCCCCCGACTAAAATTTCTGGGGCCCCTTTTTTTGTCTGGACCCAAACCCCCCTTGGAGTCCCCCCTTTTTGGGGGGCCTATTCCCCCCAAAATTTCAGCTGGTTCCCCCATGCCTAAGAAGGGGGTTTAGGGTTTTCCCCAAAAGAGGTTTTTTTTTGGGAAATTTTAAGAAAGGTTTTTTTTAAATGAACCCCCAAAGGACCCCCCCAATTTTTTCGTAAATTGTTTCCCCCCCTTTTAAGGGGGTTTTTTTTTTCAACCTCTAAAATTTTTGCTTCCCCAATAAGGGTGGGCCTTTTTTTCAGTAAAATTTTTGTTTAAACCCTGGGGGTTTTTTTTTGGGCCCCTAAAAAAAACGTTCCCCTTTAAAACCCGCCCCCTCCCTGTTTCAAAATTCAAGGGATTGCACAGCTTGGTTTAAAAATTCCCCGCTTGCAAAGGGGCAGAAAAAGTGTTTTTCTGCAACAGAGGTTTTTGGGAACCTTTAGTGGGGTTTTTCTTTTGGGATTCTTAAAAATTTTCCAAAATGGGTTCCCCGGGGAATTTTTGGGGAGCTTTTCCTTTGGTGCTAGGGTTGGGGCCAAAAGTTCCCGGTGGGAAAACCCCCGGGGTTTCCTTCCCCCCCCAAATTTTTTTTCTCGTTTCTTCCTGAAAGGGCTTGGGGCCCCCCCTGCTGCCCGAAACCCTGCCCCCTTTTTTTGGGGCGCGCAGGGGGTTGGGTTGGGCCCTTTTCAAAATGGGCCAAAAAGCTGCCTTGTGGGGTTTCCCGGGAAAAAAACTACTCCCCGGGGGCTCCTTTTTTTTTTTTTGGCTTCAATGTTTTCAGTGTTCCCCTGTATGCCCCACCCAGCCAACGCCAAAAAAAGCCTTTTCCCCCGTTCCAAAGGGGGCTAGCCCGTTTTTTTTTCAATATGTTTCCCCTTTTCTTTGAAGATGGAAATTTTCCTTTCAAAATCCCCAAAAATTGAAAAAAATTGGGTTTTTTGTTTTTTCCCTTTTTTTTGGGGTTTAAAGGCCCGCCCAAAGGATAATTGGTTTTTTTTTTTTTTGATGAGGCTTTTTTAACCCTTTTTTTAGACCGTCCCCCCTTTTTAAAAAAGCAAGGCTTGCCTTTCCAAGTTGGGCCTTTTTTTTTGAAAAAAGTCCCCCCCAAAAACCTTAAAAGGGGTTTTTTAAATTGCTTTAAAGGGGTAGCCCTTGTTAAACCCCGCCCAAGTTTTTTTTTTTTTTCCTTTTTTGGGTTTTTTTTTGTTTTTTTTTTCAGTAAAAAAAGATTGGGAAAAAAAAAATTCCGGGGGGTTTTACAGCCCCGGAAGGCCTTTGGGAATTAAAAATTTTTTTTTATTTAAATTTAAGGGCAGTTTTTCCCGCAAAATCCCCGGGTTTAGAAACAAAAATGGGGCCCCGTTCCCCCCCCCCCTGTCCCGGTTTTTTTTTCAAATTGGGTTTTTTTTCAACAAACATTTAAATTCGAAAAGATCCTCCGGGAAAAATTTTTTTGAAACCCCCCCCCTGCTTCCCCCCCCTGGTTTTTAAACAAAATGTTGGAGCAAACCCGGGGCGAGCCTGCCCGTCCCTGGCCCCTTTTTAAAAACGCCCAAATTGGGAAAAAATTCCCCCTTTCTGGGCGGGGAGAGGTTTTTTTTTTTTTTACGGAGGAATTTGGGGGCGGGAAAACCCCTTCAAACCCCACGTTTCCCCCGCCCCCCCCATTTACGGCCCCAGGACACCGGAAAAAACCCTTTTTTAAAAGGGGTTTTTGGGTTTCCCCCCAATTTTCCCAAAGGGCCCCCTAACTTTGGGAAAACTGGACGTTTTTCCCTTTACAATAGGGAAAAAAATTTCACATTTTTTAAAATACACTACATATAAATTTTTCCCCCGTATTTTTTTGGGGGCCTGTTTTCTTCCCCAAATTGGGGATTCCTAAAATGCTGCCAAACCCCCCTTAAAATTTAAAAAAGTCCCTTTTGGGTAAATTTTTTTTTAAAAATTTTTTTTAAAAACACCCCGTAAACACCTTGGGTTTTTCCCCCTGGCCCTATAACCCCTTTCCCCTTTCCCCAAATTGTGCCCTTTTCCCCCCAAAAAGGGGTTTTTTTTTTTTTAAATGCCCCCCGCCCGTTTCTGCCCCAAATTGGGGAACCCCCCCCTTTCCCCCGGGTTTCCAAAGTGCCATTTTTTCCCAAAACCGGTTGGGGCCCTTCCCTTTTTTTTCAAAGGGGCCTTTTTAAAAGGGCCCCCCCCATAAAAGGGAAAAGGCCCCCGTAAACGGCTGGGTTTCCCCCCTTTAAACCCCCCCCTTGGCCCCACACAATCCCCCCTTTTTTAAAATTTTTCCCCCCAAACCTTTTTTTAGTTATTCCCTTGAAAGGAATGAAGTTTTTTTTTTTTAGCCTCCCCCAAAAAATTTTTTCTTTTAACAAATTAGAAACCCCAAAAATTTTTTTTTTCCCCTTTTAATTTTTTTTTCCCCGGTTTTAAAAAGTTTTTTTTTTTAAGGGTGGTAAAAATTTTTCAGCTTTTTTACACCCGTAAATTAAAGGGGGATAAAAAAAATTAAAATCAAAGCTCTTCCCTTTTCCCCTTTTACTTTTTAAAAGGGTTTTTTTGAGTTTTTTAAAACCCAAATTTTTGGGCCCCCAAACCCTTAAACCCCAAATGCCCCGTACTGGTTTTTAAATTTTTACTTGAACTCAAACCCCTTTTAATGTTCGCCTCATCCCCTAAACCCCGAAGCTTAAAACCAAACCTTTTTTACCGGAAAAAATTTCCGACTGTAAAAGGTTCCCCCAGCCCCGGCACCTTTTTCCCTTTAAACTTTTTTGCAATACCCCTCCCCCCCCCCCCAGGAAAGGAAGGGAAAAGGGGGCCCCGGGGGGAGCCTTAAAAATTGGTTTGGCCCGTGCCCCGCAGGAAGGAAAACCTTTAAAAAAACCCGGTAAATTTTTCTCCTAATGTTTTTTTTTCCCTTCTGGGGAAAATCCCCGTCTTCCCCTCTTCCCCAGCCCAAAGCACTGAGTACTGAAGATAGAAGACTTCAGGACTACAGGACAGGGGTGTGCTTTCTGTGGGACGATCAGAGCAGGGGGAGAGGCCATGAGGTTACTTGGGATCAGAGTAGTGGGGGTGGGCATTAGGATAGGGGGGGGGGGGGCAGAGCAGGGGGACAGCTCATTAGGGTAGAGAGGATCAGAGCAGGGCAGAGGCCATTAGGGTAGGGGGATTAGAGAAGGGGGAGAGGCCATTAGGTTAGAGGGGACCAGAACAGTGGGGGAGGGCCTTAGGATAGGGAGGGTCAGAGCAGGGAGACAGCCCATTAGGGTAGAGAGGATCAGAGCAGGGCAAAGGCCATTAGGGTAGGGGGGATCAGAGAAGGAGAAGTGGTCATTAGGATCGGGGGGATTCAGAGCAGTGGGTGGGGCCATTAAGTTAGGAGGGGATCAGAGCAGGGGGAGAGGCCATTAGGCTAGGGGGGGATCAGAGAGGGGGGAGAGGCCATTAGGGTAGGGCATATTTGCCAAATATTGAAAGTGGGAAAGTGGGAGATTTGAAGAGGCAAAAAATTTGCATGATCACGCCCATCTTGTTGGTGCACCACACCCTTTTGAAAAAGCCACACCCATTCTGCCTAACTGCATAACGGCTCTGGAAGAAAGCAGGTTGTTGCCCCCACTAGCCAGGTAGATTCCCCTATAGCCAGGTAGTGCCTCCTATAGCCAGGTAGTAGCCCCCTTTATCCAGGTAGTAGCCCCATTTATCCAGGTAGTGCCCCTTATAGCATGTAATAGCCCCCTTTATCCAGGTAGTAGCCCTTATAGCCAGGTAGTAGCCCCCTTTTTCCAGGTAGAGCCCCTTATAGACAGGTCGATGCCCCCTTGTAGCCAGTTAGTGCCCCTTGTAGCCAGGTAGTGCTCCTTATATCCAGGTAGATGCCCCTTACAGCCAGGTAGATTCCCCCTTGTAACCAGGTAGTGCCCCTTAAAGCCAGGTAGATGCCTCCTTGTAGCCAGGTAGTGCCACTTATAGCCAAGTAGTGCCCTTTATAGCTAGGTAGATGCCCCTTACAGCCAGGTAGTGCCCCCTTGTAGCCAGGTAGTGCCCCTTACAGCCAGGTAGTGCCTTACAGACAGGTAGATGCCTCCTTCTAGCCAGGTAGATGCCTCCTTGTAGCCAGGTAGTGCCACTTATAGCCAAGTAGTGCCCCTTATAGCCAGATAGATGCCACCTTGTAGCCAGGTAGATGCCCCTTTGTAGCCAGGTAGATGCCTCCTGGTAGTCAGGTAGTGCCCCTTATAGCTAGGTAGATGCCCCTTACAGCCAGGTAGTGCCCCCTTGTAGCCAGGTAGTGTCCCTATAGTCAGGTAGTGCACTCTTGTAGCCAGGAAGTGTCCCTATAGCCAGGTAGTGCTTCCTTAGTGCCCATTACAGCCAGGCAGTGCCCCCTATAGCCAGGTAGTTCCCCCTTGTAGCCAGGTAGTGCCCCTTAAGCCAGGTAGTGCCCCTAATAGGCAGGTAGTGCCTCCTTGTAGCCAGGTAGATGCCTCCTTGTAGCCAGGTAGTGCCACTTATAGCCAGGTAGTTCCCCTTATAGCCAGGTAGATGCCCCCTTGTAGTCAGGTAGATGCCCCTTTGTAGCCAGGTAGATGCCTCCTGGTAGTCAGGTAGTGCCCCTTATAGCTAGGTAGATGCCCCTTACAGCCAGGTAGTGCCCCCTTGTAGCCAGGTAGTGTCCCTATAGTCAGGTAGTGCACTCTTGTAGCCAGGAAGTGTCCCTATAGCCAGGTAGTGCCCCCTTAGTGCCCCTTACAGCCAGACAGTGCCCCCTTGTAGCCAGGTAGTGCCCCCTATAGCCAGGTAGTGCCCCTTGTAGCCAGATAGTGCCCCTATAGCCAGATAGTGCCCGCTGTAGCCAGGTAGTGCCCCTATACCTAATAAAAATAAAATAATAGAACTACTCACCTCACCAGGCTCGCTGCAGCGTATCCAGCTACAGACATCTCCTGGGCCGGCAGAGGGAACGACCCCTCGTGCCTCCTCCCTGCACCAGCAGCTGCACTGAGCATGCAGCTGCTGCCTGACATGCACAGAGTCAGTGAGAATCGCGGGGCGGGTCTCCTGATGCTACTCTGGTGCCGCGGTCATTTAAAGAACCCCCGCTGCCTGCAGGCGGCGGGAGGTTCACCGACTCTTCCAGGGAGGCGGGAGGTGACCCCCATTAGTGGGAACCCCCCACCCAAATCGGGAGAGTTGGCATGTATGGGATAGGGGTGGATCAGAGCAGTGAGGGGGGAGGCCATTAGACTTGGGTGGGAATCAGAACAGGGGGAGGAGGCCGTTAGGGTAGGAGGGATCAGAGCAGTGGGGCGGAGGCCATTAGGGTAGGTGGGATCAGAGCGGGGCAGAGGCCATTAGGGTAGGGGGGGTCAGAGCAGGGGGAAGGCCATTATGGTAGAGGGGAGGCCATTAGGATAGGAGGGGATAAGAACAGGGGGGAGGCTATTAGCATAGCGGGGATCAGAACAGGGAGAGAGGCCATTAGGGTAGGGATGGATCAGAGCGGGCGGAGGCCATTAGGATAGGGGGGATCAGAGCAGGGGGAGACCATTAGGGTATTCAGAGGGATTCAGAGCAGAGGGGGAGGGCCATTGGGGTAGGGGGGGAATCAGAGCAGTGGGGGGAGGCCATAGGGAAGAAGGGGATCAGAGACCATTAGGGTAGGTGGGTAAGAACAGGGGGATCAGAGCAGGATGGGTAATAAGGGCAAGGGGTAATTAGAGCAGGAGGGGAGGGAATTAGAGCAGGGAGGATCAGAGCAGGGGGACTGACTATGGCAGGGAGGATCAGAGCAGGGAGGGGGTCATTAGGCTAAGGGGGGATAAGAGCAGGGGGGTAATTAGGCCAGGGGGATCAGAGTGGGGAGGGCATTAGGGTAGGGGAAGTAATAAGAGCAGGGGTTAATTAGGGCAGGAGTGATCAGAGCAAGGTGGTATTTAAAGCAAGAGGGAGAGGGATTTACGGGTGGTGGGTAATAAGGGCAGGGGGATCAGAGCACGAGGGAAAATGGCAGGAGGAGGGCATTAAGGCAGGGGGGTCATAGCAGGGAGAGTAATTATGGAAGGTAGGCAAATAAAGAGGGGAGGATCAGAGCAGGGGGAGTAATAAGGGTGGGGGATAAAGAAGGACGAGGAGGGAATTACGGCAGGGGGTAATAAGGGCAGGGGGGTATCAGAGCAGTTTGGGTAATAAGGACAAAGGGATAATTAGAGCAGCAGGGGGGAGGGAATTAGAGCAGAGGGGATCAGAGCAGGGGGAGTAATTAGGGAAGGGGTTATGAGAGCAGGGGGGGAAGTACAGCAGGAGGGGGAGTAATACTGTAAGTGCAGAGGGTTAATTAGAGCAGGAGGGGGCGGGAATTAGGGCAAGGGGGATCAGAGCAGGGACATGGGAGTTAGAGCAGAGGTGGGGTGTTTTGAGTTGGAGAAGTGGGTTAGAGAGGGGACGTTCAGAGTAGGGGAGGTGGGTAATAGAGGTGGACATGGGGTTCAGAATGGGGGTGTTTCAGTACTTTTATTTGATGGATTTGTATGCTGAAAATTTCAGCACTGAGTATTATATCTTCATCAGAAAATCTGTGCCAGTAAGTGCAGATTTCAGGCAAGGATTTGACTCTAATTTTCAGGCAGATTTTCAGCCTCCTATGTATTATAATGTGTGGCGCAGAATCTGCCTCAAGAATTGACATGTTAATTCTTTTCCAGCGTTGCAAATTTTCAGCGCTGAAAAGAAAATCAATGCAGAGGAAAATCAGCGTTGTGTGAACTACGATGATTTTTCTTAGCAAACAGTGTAAAGTGGATTGCAGTCAGAGTGGACGCTGATTTTGAGGCAGATTTGATGCTGAATCCGCCCCAGCATCAGCGTCCACATCCATTATGTGAATGTACTGGGTTAGAATGGGGTTGGATGAGAGGGGTGTTTAGAGTGGGAGTGGTGGGGTAAAAGAGATGGTGGGGGGAGGGGACACAGTCTAGAGTCCAGGAAACCTGGGCAGCACCCATCCCCCACAGAAGACACCCAGCATTGCCTGCTGTGGTGGATGTCACCAAGCTTTCTGGGACACTGTCTGTAGGATTTCTGTTTTCTTTTTTCAGGTTTCCGTTTTGGACTATGATAGATTCAGTCAGACTACGTCTGACCAACATTGGATCTTTTTTAATGAGGGTTAATGAGGGGTGGGGAATGTTTATTTAAACAAAGTGTTTTTTCTGTTGCTTCTGTATTATTTTTTTTTTCTATTGTTAGTAATGGAGGCATCTGATAGATGCCTGTCCATTACTATCATTCGGACTTGGTGTCAGCCAGTTGTGTTTTTCGTCATCACAAGGTTGACACTGACCTCTTGTCACTATTACCCCAGTATCCAATGCACCAGGGGTTAAGAGCCGGGTAACCATCAGAAGTGGACCTCTAATGTGATGTTCCACTTCTGGGGTGGCTGCGGGCTGGTATTTTTAGGGTGGGAAGGTGCCAATATCCATGGTTAGTATCAGGCTGCAGCTTTCGGTTTTACTTTGCCTGGTTATGAAAAAGAGGAAGGACCCCACTCCACATCATTTTTTTTTATGTTTAGTTTCTTTCTAGATTTTTCAAGAAACAAATAGTTTTCATAACCAGCCAAGGTGAAGCAGCTGCAGCCTGATAGTATCAGGTTGTGAATGCTGGTTTCTTCCCACCCTAAAAATACCAGCCTGCAGCCGCCCCATAAGTGGTCCATCGCATTAGAGGGTCGATTCTGATAGTAACCTGGCTCTTCCCAGTACCCTGGTGCGTTGGGTACTAGGGTAATAGTGACACGGGATTAGTGTCAGCCTTGGGGTGACAAAAACTACTGCTGGCTGACACCAAGTCCAAGTGATAGTAATGAAGAGGCGTCTGTCATATACCTCCATTACTAACAATGGAATGAAAACTTTAAAAACAGAAACAACAGAAAAATACACTTTCTGACATAGCCCAGAAAATGCAGAATAGTCCAAAGGAGGAAACCTGTAGAGAGATATAAATACTACAAAAACATGTCTGTACTAAATTCCATCCCCTCATCCCCTGAAGGTCATGGCCACCCCTAATCTTCTTGGGGTGCAGGCTAAACAATATGACCCTTGGGGTTACAGGCCACAGCACAATCTGTAGGGGGTTGGTTTTCATTTTTCTCCCAGAAGATTCTGCCTGTAAGTTGTAACCTGTACCCCCTGTCCCATCCCTGCCCCTAACATTGTGTTATCTGGCCTGGTGAGAATACAAAATACAACCCCCACATATCACCGCATAAACCACCCACCACCTCCACTTATCACTTTATAGCCCTCAACCTACACCTTTCACTCCAAAGCCCCTCGACTGGAACTTAGCACTCTATAGTACTCACCTCTACCTACCACCCCATAGCCTGCTTACCTCCACCTATCACCCTATAGACTCCCATCTCCACCTATCACATAGCCCCTTTATGCCCAAAGAACCCTGCAAAGTTTATATAGAGGTGGGAAAGGTAGGGGGTGCTGGGGCCCCCTCCCTTTTTTACAGTTTTGGGAGAAACAGACTTAGTACTGCCATAACAGCGGCCCTGCGGGTACAGAAACATGTGAAAAGGTAGAATTGATTGTAGGGGCCACAACGATTGAAAGTGTATACAAGAAACAAGGGGCGGTGGAAATGACCTGGCGCTTTAGCAGAGGCAACAACAGAGATGAGGCTGATTTCAGATGGGGGTAGAAAATTGAAAAGTAAACAGGAAAGGGGATTTAGGGCAGCCAGGATGATTTTGCAATAATGTGACGTACTCAAAATAGAGTTAGGCAAGAGTCAGACAGGTTAAAGTAGTTCAGATTACTCCAGATTAATTATTTATTTAACTGGTTCAACAGAAGAAATTTTAGTCAAAATCCGGGTGGGGTAGGAAAAGTAAGGAATGGTGCATGATACGCCCAGTCCAGCATTTATTTATAGGTAAAAGTTCGTCAATAGCATGCAAACGCTAACTTTAGGGGTTTGTCTCACCATCAGTTTAAAAAGGTCAAGCCACTTCAGACTCACACTTCCTGATTAGGCGGTGGGTGGGTTTATAGAAGTGACTGGAATATCATCTCTGCTATTCCAAACTGATCCTGTAACAGTAAAATGACTACAGGAGATGGCAAATATGTAGTATACAAGACTACAAAAACCCCAAGGAGTAAAAACTTGTCCTTACAAAAACAAACTGTAAGCAGAGGGATTGCGGACCCCCGCAAACGATGATGTTAAGCCGCCGGGGCAGAGTCAAAGTAGCCCCCGGTGTCCCAAACCCCGCCGAAAAGTGGGTGGACTTGCTGCGGCTTGGGGCTACCAGGGCTCCCCCTGACGTGCTTGCTTGGGGCGGCGGCCCGGGGTAAGCGGGACGATTGGTTCCCGGAGACGTCCCGGGGGACAGGCAGGATCAGAGGGGCAGCAGGGGTTTCGTGGTCAAGACGGGGCCCAAAAGGTTCGGGGCGGCGGAAACAGGCGGGGGCAGGAAACGAAACGGGCGACGGGTAAAGGGTGACAAATGGACTTCTGAAACAGACAACACCCCAACAACCCCAACAAACGGGCAGTGAGTGTAGAAGGCGTGCACACTAAATGGGGTCAGCGCCAGCAATGGCCAATTACCGGGGCTATCCTTAAAAACCCCACCAGCCGTCGCGGCGGGGCCCTAACACGGGTACGCGCGGGGGCGGTGTGGGGGAGCCAGACACAGGGCAGGGGGGGTTTGGAGTAAGGGGTTTTTCCCGGGGGGCAGGAGAAAGAAGGGAAAGGGGCCCAGCCCCGGCACCCCCCCGGGGGCCCAACCGTAACGAAAGGGGGGGGGGCCCGCGGCGAGCCGGGGGCCCCGGGACCCCCCTTCCACAAACAAAGTTTTAAAAAAACCAAGATTTACACTTTAGCGGGGATTTCTCACTTTGGTTGGACACCCAGTAAAAATGGCCCCGAAACCCAAAGATAAATGTGTTTTTGCACTAGAAGAGATAAAACCAAATAATAGCTTCATTTCCACTTACAAATGGGGATAGGGAAACACCCCGCATTGTATTTACTCAGTAAAATCATATTTGTGCCCTATTTTTAGAAAAAGATTCAAATTGCATTCGTCTTGCTCTGGGGGACTTAGTGTATGAAAAATGGGGACATGGGGACTGGAAACTTTGGGGCCGGTGGCCTTTTTGGGAAAGGGAGCAAAAAAAAAAAAGCCCCCCAAAAGAGAAGGCAGGAAGGGGAAAGATGCGGTGAAGTTTGACTGACCCTTTTCCTGCCCGTTTGGGGCTCAAAAAGTTTTGAAAAAACCCCCAAGAGAGGGGAGTGTAACTTTGGGGCTTTTGAAGCCGTTGCACAGAAACCCCCCAAAAAGGAAAGAAACTCTGCAGAGACTGGAGGACAAAAAAACATCTTGGATGTCGGCTCCACAGGGGGGAAAACACCTAAAGACACAACTGCTGGCCACCGAAAAGGTATACCCGGTTCAAAGAACTCGGAAACAGCCAACAAACCAGGCTGTGGCGGGGCCGGGTTTTCTAGTTAGGACAAATTTGCTTTAAAGGCCAAAAGTGTTTTTTTCCAAACAACCCTCCTGTTTCGGGACTTTGGTTTAGGCTTGCTATAGTACGTTTTTTAAATAAACCGGGTTTCGATGTGAGAGGATCTGTTTTTTTTGTATATGTATGGGGGGTTTAGGGGGGTATGGGGCGGTTAAGTTTTTAAGTTTTCTGTCCAAAACCGGGCCGGGCCCGCTTTTAAAACTCACCACTTTAAATTTTTCCCTTTGTCCTTGAATGGAAATTAAAAAGGTAGCGGGTTTTGGGTTTTTCTAAACCCCCTGATTAGGAAAAACTTATCTTTCCCAACCAGGGGGACCACTTCGGGGGGCACGCTTTGTGGCAAAAGGGGCCTTGGTTACTCCCTTTTGTACATGCGGTTTGGGGGGATTTTTTTCAAAATTTGTTTTTCCAAAAAGTTTCAGAAACACTTTGGGGTTGTTAACTGGTTTTGGGAAAGTTTTTCTTTGTCTGTAATTTCGTTTAAATTCCCGGGAACCCTCCCGGGGGCCCCTTGCCTTACAACTTGGCGTAGCAGGCGGGGGTTTAACAGGGGCCCTTTAGGGAAAAGGGGGATGCGACAGGAGGTTTTCCCCCCGGGCGTCAATGGCGCCACCCCAAGCCAAATTTCGGGGGTTCCCCATAATGCCCACCAAAGGGGTTTTATTTTCCCTGAGGGGCGTTTTTACAACCCCTCCCCAAATTTGTGGAAAAAACATGACAGCGGGAGGGATAGAAAGGGTGCAAGTGCAGTTAAAATATGTAACCTGCCCAGAATAGGGGGGGGGAGATCCCGGGGGGGCCCTTAGAGGGGGACTTGACGGACAGTGTGGAGGCCCCCCGAGTCCGAAGGGACCCCCGCTGGAGAAAATATTCTCCCTGCGGGAAGGGAGCCCAAGGTTGGCGTCAAGGGGGGCACCGCGAACCACTTTTTCAACCGGCCGCAAAGAGAGATGGACCCTCATGCAGTACCCAATGCCCCACAAAAATGTTAATGAAAAAAAGGCGGTGAGACCCAGGGGGCCATGGGGGTTTTTCAGAAGGGGATAAGCACAAGAGATCATTTAATTTTTGGGACTGTAAAATAAATCCTTAGGGGGGAAAAATTTGCACGGTGACCCAATAAACGGCGCCTGACTTTTATAGTGTTTACTTAGCCTGTAAGAGGAGAAGAACCCATACCCATAATGAAAAGGCCGTCAGTAGCCCAAGCAAGCAGGGAGCAGAAATCGGGTCTTTAACAGATGTGGTCCATTTTTTCCGGGCAGAGTTGAAAAAATGGGTTGGAAGGCCCAGGTAAAGGGCGAACCTACAAGCTCCAAAAATACCTCAGCTTCCCTCAGACCCATTCAGGAAACCCCACAGTAGGGCCCCCACTGCAAGGGGCCATCAGGTGCACGGAGACTAGGGGCCCCTCTGCTGGGCTTCCCAACAGTAGGGCTACATCGCCAGAGAGTGTCTTAGGGTTGGGGCGAGCGGTTAAACTACCGACCGCCGCAGTAGCCGGGGCCCTTTGGGGGGGTTAAACAGAACTAAACCCCCATACGGAGGAGCCGCTCTATGCTAGCAGCCCCGTTATGGAAGCCGATTAGAACCCAAAATACGGCCTAGTTGATACGGGGTCAAGTGCCCCCTGATGCCCATGAGTTTTTTGAGCAAACCTTTTAGGCAAAATAGGACCCGGGGAATGGCAGGTCATTAGGCGACAGCAGCAAAAAAGGGACAGGGACGGAAGGGATGTCTGATCAAGCCCATGTTGGGACAAAACATCGGCAAAAGGGAGTGGTGCTAGTGGATCACCATCTCGGAGGGGATGGATGTGCACGGGGTATGAAGTTCAGGACTTGGTTTTCCCAACTCTACCAAAAGAAAGGGACCAAGGAATTGGCAAGGGGCCACCCGCACCCCAACTCAGAAGGTCCTCAACAGATGGTGAGGAGCTGCAGCCGCAAAGAGCCCCAACCCGGTGGGGCCCAGGGAGTAAAGGTGTGTCGAAAGCCCGATCAGATCCCCCTCGACGAACAGGATTGAGTTGCTGGGAGCTTCCCGTTTGTTTTAAACTGGTGTCTGAAGCTTGCCCCAAGTGCCACCGTCGGGAAGTAAAAGCATAAACACAGGCTCCCGTCCAAACCTTCAGACAAGGCCCATAGAGCTCCTTGAATGACCCATGCACAGATTGGGTACTCTCCCCCTTGGCATTCGAAATGTTTGGTCATACGGAACACTTACTAAGTATGCAGTTGCGACCCACCAGGGATCAAACAGCAAATTGTGCCCAGGGGGGTTGCAAACCACTTATACAGGTGTTTGGGTGCCCGCAAAGGGATACATAGACAGGGACATGTTTCCCAAAGGGGGTCTTAAAGGAATTGACCAGTTGATGGGAATTTAGGTCCCCACCACCCCTATCCCTCAGGGGGAAAGGGGGTTGTGACGGTTTTTAACCCCTCTGACCAGATGCGCAGACCGGACAGTCAGAAGGCTGTGGCCCGAGAACCTACCCCGAAAGATGTGGGCCAAAAACAAAGGGGCACAATACCACGGGGTTTCCCCACACATGCTATGTTGGAAAACCGGGCCGGGGGGTTTAGGATCTTACGGCCGCCAACGGAGCCACAACCGACCAGTACCATGGCCTGGGCCCCCGGAACACGCCCCCGGCTGAGACGTGCACAGGGTTGTAGGAGAACGCCGAAAAAAGGGTAATCCAAACCCACCCCGTCAGAGAGAGGAATTCCCCGGGGATCAGGGGGATGGTCAGAGCAAGAGGCCATCCAAAAAATTGGATGGGAGTTGGAAAAACAGCCCCTACTGGTAAAGAGAAGGGTAGACCCTGCCATTCCAGTCTATGAGGTAGAGCCGTTAGGGACAGGGGGCCCCTCACGAAATCTGCACCGAAATATGTTAAGGCGCTGTAATTTTGAGGTGCCCGTGACTGTGCATGAAGTACCCACCCCCACCCAGCAACCTCCCTTAGTTGAATAGTGGTCGGCTGTCTCGGTTCTGGCGTCAACTGAGGTTCCAGCTATGGCAAGCTTGCCACCTAGAGAGACTGGAACAGTCAACAAGTCGTTCCCCAGGAAATGTGCCTGAAACCCCTGAGCCTATAGCCCCATGTAGGACACACAGGTCCAAAGCTAGTGTACCCCCCCCCCAGCGCTATTCGCAAGACGAGTTTGTATGGGGAGGATGGTCGAGGCCCGCCAACTTCAAAGTGGGGGGGTTAAGTGGGATAGTGGAACAGCCACATGTATATACTCAGTAAATTCATTTTGGGGTGACCTATTATAGTAAAGTATCTATTCCCATTCTGGTGTTTGGCCACAAGATGCCACTGTCTCTGGAGACTGGTGTATGCAAATGAGACATGTGACTGGAAACATGTGGCAGTGGCCATTTTGGAAAGAGCAAAAAAAAAGAAAGACAAAGAGAAGGCAGGAGGGAACAGATGCTGGCTGAAGATTGACTGAGCTTTCCTGCTCCGTTTGGGGCTCAAAAAGTGTTAGAACCTCCAGAGAGAGAGGAGTCAGCAACTATCTCTGGTGAGCATTACACATAAAATGGGAGACTTGTTAGTGGCTCCCCAATAATAGGTGGAGAGCCGGTTACAGCTTTTTCATTAGAGCTAGGGCCCATGTGCTTCAAGTTACATCTCTGACTTTAATGCTAGAATGAACAGTAAACTTTCTGCAACTTGCGTGAGATTGTTTAATCCACATGGATTCTGACTTGAAATACTCATCTTAATCCAAAAGAAAACCATTTCCATTGACCTCTATAGATAATACACATTATATTTCATACAACATGTGATTTTGGAGGTCGATTTTCAAAACAGATGCGTAGTAAAAAAAAATGTAGAAAATGTTCCTTCTTTGGTCATATTCCACTTGGAAAACACATGGAAACTTACTATTGATAGGGATGGCTAAAGACCTCATATAATACGAGCCCAAAACATTTGTATGTGTTTTTGTTCCCAGATCTACGTGCAAAACGTAAGAATCATTGGAACTCATTTCTAACTGTAAACTGTGAATATGCCAAATCTGAAAAAGTAAATGAAATAAGCTTCTGAATTACTCATTGAAAATGCATTGGACGACGCGTTTTCAATGGCAGAATCAGATGAGTAAATTTTTATCGTTTTGTAGACGTTCCTTTAAAGTTAAAATATAGTTTAGAAAATTATGTTGCCACTGTAGCAAGATCCTTGACAATATGGAAAACTTTACACTGATTTTTTAAATTGTTCATTTGAATACTAACCGCTAAATTAAGTAATTTTCCTAAGTAGTCCATCTAAAATTGTTTATCTTATTGCAGCTGTGGCGTTTGTGTAAGTCCTTCATCTAGCTGCTGGTTCTGCTGAATTTGAAATACTGTAAATCGAAAAAAACTGCTTCTGTTTCTGACAGGCTGTCTGTTCGCTTCCTCCCTTCTCTGTGTGAGAGATGGCAGCATGGAGGGAAAGATGCTGTACAAAGCCTGCTACAGAGTAGCAGGGAGAGAGAGGGCAGCTCACACAGGCTATTAGTAGGAAGGAAAGCACATAAAAAAAATTTCAGGGAAAGAATCACTAATGCTTTGCACAAGAATAGAGAGAAACCAGGACATCCATGGAACACTCTTGACTTCTAGCCAAATAGACCTTACATCCAGGATGTATTACTTTGGAGGGCATATGAAAAAGTCTGACATTAACCCCTTAAACCACAGGCCTGAGAAGTAGTTAATGACCAGAAAATTTTTTAATTTTTGTGTCCTTGGGTTTCAACAGTTGTAACTTTTTTATTTTTTCAATACGCAGTTGTATGAGGCCTCGTTTTATTCGAGACAAGTTGTACTTTATGGGGGAATAGTTTAAATTCACTTATAAATAATTTCAAAATGTAAACATTTTTTTTTATTTTGCTGTTGTTTTTTTACATTTTTTTTTACACCATTTTTTATTAAATATTTTTTTTATTTTTTTTTTTACACTTTTTATGTTTTTTACTTTTTTTTAAATCCCATGAAGGGAGAACTACATTTTTTTTTTTTACACTATTTAATGTATTAGCATATTCATATACGCTAATACATTATAATCTGTGTCAGTCTGACATAGGCAGTGTTCAGGGCAGCACACAGTCTGTCCTGGTGACTGGCTTATTACACAGGTCCCCAGGACTGACTGTGCTGCCGTTCCCCAGGCTCTGTCGGGTCACCGGGTGTTCCAATCACCCGACAGAGCAGGGAAACCCTTTGATTGCACTGCAGTGACGATCCGCCGCAATCAAAGGGTTAAAGCACCGGGGTGTGGAGGTTCCCCCCCTCCCCGATGCTCGCAGGAGCTGCACTGGGATCAGGGCTGTGTATACAGCTCCGATCTTAGTGCAGCTGCGGCGCCTGGAGCCGCAAACTCCGATGTCTGCAGCGACACCAAAAGACGTCGCTGCAGACGAACGACCTGCACCAGCCGCCGCCAAAAGACGGTGGGCGGTGGTTAAGGAGTTAAGAGTAGGTTGCAAACTAAGGCCTCATGTGAGAAAACTGTCTAGCTCTAAGACTTTCCTTGTTACCCATAGCAACCAATCAGAGCTCCTCTATCATTTCAGATGGTGTGCTGAAATAAATGAAAGGGGAGCTCTGATTGGTTGCTATGGGCAAAAAAAAAAGTCTTAGACCTACACACTTCTCATACATGTCCCTGAAAATGTCAGGGGGTCTGAAAATGAATAAAGGAATGCTGATTGCAAGCTTAGTGCAACTTTTTTTTTAAATCAAGATAATCACTAATATATGTAAAATATGCGATGAATTTAACAAATCAGAATGGAGAAAAGAAAACTTCAATGATAATAAAGCCAAGTGCAGAGCTAGTTGAATATTAAATCTACCCAGTTCAGAGAAAGCAGAAGAGCAGAGGTAAGAGACATTGAGACATCAGTATATGCTGCAATCATATTTGAAGAAATCAAGCCAATAAATGAAAACAATGTTGTATCATTAGTTACAGTAGTAGATATTTTATGGCAAAACATACAGTATATCTGTATAAATTATTTTATCCTGATACTGCTAAAGTTTAAAGGAGCAAAGAGAGAATCTCACTATAAGGTTTTTGATTGTCAAAGTCAGACTACAAAGCGCTTTTACCTGATGAATGGTTCTAATCCAGTGGTTTTCCTTCTGATCTCTGAACCAGCTTGCAAGCTTCTTTTACAATTTTTATATTCCTGGACAAACTGGGAGAAGATCTCAAAAATCAACAAGTGCGGACTGCCAGGGAAGAGATTTGTACTAATAAGCTTGCAGTGGTTTGACTTCTATTCACAACCTCTAAAGGCGAACATCACCGAATGTTCACTTTGCTTTTTGCTTTTTTGGCACATAACACACAGAATTGTTGCATAGAGTGTTATGTGCCAAACTTTGTATAGAAGTTTCACACCAAACTTTGGCACACATTGCGTACGGCTGTTTATCATTAAGAACAGCAAATAAAGCAAAAAATGGTTTGGGGAAACAATTAAAGATTCACCTTAAGTTCTGCTGGTGGATTAACAGAGCACCATTGGTTAATTTGATTTCCCCACCATTGCTCAAATTCTTGATTTAATTTGTAGATGCCCCCACCCGCCGTAGATGCCCCCTTGTACCACGCAGTGCCCCCTTGAAACCAGGCGGCCCCCTTGTAGCCAGGCAGTTCCCCCTTGTAGCCAAGTGTTGCACCCTTGTAGCCAGGCAGTGATCCCTTGTAGCCAGGCAGTGTCCCCTTGTATCTAGGCAGTGCCCCTTGTAGCCAAATATTGCCCCTTGTAGCCAAGTATTGGCCCCTAAGGCCAGATATTTCCCCCAAGTAGACAGGTATTTTTCCTCCTTGTAGCCAAGTATTGCCCCCTTGTAGCCAAGTATTGCCCCCTTGTAGCCAGGCAGTGCCCCCTTGTGCCAATATTGCCCCCCTTGTGGGGTTGCCGCCTTTTTAGCCAGGTTTGCCCCCTTGTAGCCCCGGGTTCCCCCATTTCCCCGGTATTGCCCCTTGTGGCAGGTAGATGCCCCCATTTTGCCCGACAGGGCCCTCATTAGCCAATTGCCCCCGTATCAGGTAGATGCCACCACTAGTAGACAGTGCCCCCCCCCTAGTAATAAAAAAAATAAAAAATCTATTACCTACCAGGTTCCCGCAGCGCGGCCAGGTCCGGGAAATGCCGACTGAGTACTCTTAGCGTGCGGGGGGGTTTGAGTGCAGCAGCTGTCACCCCCCGCGACACGAGGGGGATTACACCCCCACCGGGGCGCTCTACATACACGGGAGAAGGCAGGGGGGGGAACGTTCCTCCGCCTCCCCCTGCAAGAGCCCGCTGCACAGAGCGTGCAGCTGGTGAGACACTGTGCGAACCGCACAAGTCAGTGTATCGCCCGGGTGGGTTTTAAACAGGCAGGAGGGGGCGGCGCCCGTCTAACCCCCTGTAGGAACGGGGCCGGCAGCGCCGGAGCAGTGCACTGGGACTACTCCCGCCGCCGTGGTCAAATTTAAAAGAACCCCTGTGGGGGCAGGAGGTTCGCCGACTCTGCCGGGGTGGCGGGGGGTGAACCCCATTAGCGGGAGCCCCCCGCCAAAAACTGGAGAGTTGGCATCTATGATAGAATAGAACAATCGTGTCATCTATTTGCATAGAAGACTCCAGATCCCTGTAACAGGTTTAACTGGGGAAAATATGTCATAATTTTTACTATTTATAATAAATATCTTCTGTGACATCATATGTCCTATTTTGCCAATTTAAAGATTTGTGTGTCTCTTCTGTCATGAAGGTTGGTATACGTATTGTACTTTGTAAGCTCTCACTAGACACCTGGGTAAAAGGAGCGGGGAAATTTTCATTTTTAATGCTCCACTTACTGAAGAGGAGAATTTTTTTTTAGCGCATATTTTTAGGAGTTTGGGCATTTGTGTTGCTCCTGCAAAACACGCTGGGCCTCTTGTATGAAGACTGTCTAGGTCTAAGACTTTGTTGCTCATCGCAGCCGGTCAGATCGCCCCTTTCATTTCATATGCTGCTCTGGAAAGATGAAAGTTGCACTCTGATGGGTTTCTATGGGCAACAAAGAACAACTTAGACGTAGACAGTTCTCATACATGTCCCCCTCTGAGTCTGCAACAGAACAGACATAGCATTGCTTGAATGTGCCCCTGTTCATTCCACACTGGTTTGATCAAACTTGTGAAAACAAATTGAGTTTGGGACATTCCAAACTAAGCTTTTTTTTTCCCCCCCCCGGCTAACCCTAAACAAACTCGAATCCTGACCAATACTGTAACCCGGACCCAAAATTTAGCTTAGGGTGCTTTCACACAGTGCAGTTTTTGGGGGCCC